>OZ026840.1:6488078-6706112 GCA_964023205.1 Lutraria lutraria
GAAATGGAAAATATTCGTCCGATAGAACATGCATGTTACCAAACAAACAGTGACTTCTTTTATATCAAGATTCAGAATCAAGATTTTCTATGTTTGTAATATGATACACAATGCAGGAACTAGATCTATTTAATAATTCATAATCACAGACCAAAAAAATACAGGCCGGTAGGACAGCGGGGCTAAATTTAGATTTTGTCTGACAACGGCAGGGGGGTGGGGGTATTACCAAAAAGACGAAATTATGGGGAGCAAAGCCTATATCACGACCGGTTCCTACGGTTCTGAAATAGTGTGGACAACATTATTTAATCATTTACTGTATTCACATCAAGATAAGCTAGAAGTGTACGTTGATAATATACTGATATACAGTATCAGTTAGCTGTTTTATTTATCAAAATAATATAGAAGGAACCAGCGTACATCCAGGAAGGTCATGATAAGCCTAATGCATACATCACAATTTGATCATTGTTTTCTGGTAACTTAATAAAGATTTAATAGATTTATTAGTGAGAGGTATGTGATAGTATTGGGAATCAAAGCACTGGACTGATAACAAAACTGTGCCAAGAAAAATCAAAGGACTGAAACTACTCACGGGAACAGAACATACACAGCACTGCAAAATGAAACGGGAACTATTTGCATGGCGGATGTAGTTTAACGTAGTACTTAGGTCCGTATAAAAATTCATTCGCGCCGAGCAAGTGACGGCTTGGAAAGCAGAACTATTGTTCAGTTTCGTGACGTATTGCTGTAAGATACATTTGTCACGTGATAAACTGTTCCCAGCAAAGGTTTGAATCTGGTAATTGGTTTGGAAACGAATAGATTAGATTTCATGTAGATAGCAACATTAACACGGCATCTTAATGTCTGTTTTCACACTTCTACCATTAAGTTCACATTAGTGAATAAATATTAAATGGAAATAAACCGCTTAGAATTGAGAGGGTAATGACATATACGTTAATAGATTTTAATAAAAATAGTAAACAAACATAGTTGTCGGGTTTTTATCTGTCAGCACTTAGTGCATGAGAACTTTATTTCTTGAAGATCAAGTGTAGTTTGAGTTCCATTCAGAGTCTTATGCTCTCTGTCTTAAATGTCTTAATCTGCAAACCGTGAGTTTACAGTGCAACCTCTCCAAAGTAACCGTGACTCTCTGGGAGTAGCAAAATTAATATATGTTGTTCCTGAGAGGTTGTTGCTCTATAGAGCTTAGATTAGATTATTAGATAAATCGTGCAATGGGTTAAAATGTTGTTGTTATTGAATGGAGGTTGTTGTTTTTCAAGAGAGTGCCACTCTGGAGAGGTTGTACTGTATTTTCTTTTTGACCAAGTGGCCTCTCCAATGTACGCAAACTTTTGTCATAGTCTTTAAAAATCTCACGGTAAGACATTTCATAACTGTTACATAGAAATTCATAAAATCGACAAAGGTTCCAAAATTTGTTCGCACCATTTTGAGATAATCATTTTGGAAAGTATGGGTAAAAAACTCAAAACAAACATTTCGAAGTATGGGTGTATTGATCAGAATATGATGTAGCAGTGTAAAACTGTGTAGATTGAACGTGTTTATGCAAATGTTTTAAAATCAATACAAGTGATTTTTTGGGGCGATTTTATAGCCGAAATTCGGTCATTTTTCCCAATGGAAAATAGTAAAGTTCATTAACATCACTATTGGTAGTAAATACCTTATTCTGCTACTGTTTTATGTGTAAATAAGTAGAATAAGTTGAACATTGCAAAAATTGTAGTTATACATTTTTTTCCAATTTTGATTAAAACACCGCGAAAATTCCAATCCCAAGGGTATGGGTCATATTCCCAAAATACCGAGAAAAAACCCTGAACACTACATGTGGAGGAAAATCGACTTTTTGTCAAAATTTCAGAGATGGTTATAACCCGATGCGTCCGAGATATGAACCCGGATCGCCGGGTCACGAATCAAGCACACTGACCGCTGGACCTCGACTTGGGTCCTGTAGAACTTTTCAGGCATTATATCCATAATACAGTACTTTTTGACACACGTGTATACGCAAAATGCTACTCAAAGTTATTAATGGTATTGTTCTTGTTGGAAGATATAAAATATGATAATTATGCATTATGTTGTATGTTGTCCTATTTTTTCCTTCATTAAATCAGCCTGAGATTGGTGTAAAAACTGTGTAAATTGAACCTTGCTGTGTGTAAGTGTTTAATTATGTAGATGTTACACCTAGGTTTTGACAAATGATCTATTAAAGCTGAACCAGTTCCTAACCGCTGGAATAGTACAGGTGACATGACAATTATTCACTCACCAGGTTCTGTCAATGCTGGACATGGCTTCTGTTTTTCGTTATCACACATCAAAAACTGCTGAAATTCAAAGTTGTGCTGTACACATGTAGCATTGTCCAACGGCTCACAGATTCCTGAAATAAACACGGGAATTTAGTTCTACATCATTTAACTGTCTCAAAATATTCTCTTCATTACATTGTAATACAGGAACGAACGCAATTGAAATATTCCATATTAAATGATAAGATAACTGGACCAACGCATTACCAGCAGTTTTGCAGTTATTGCAAATTGGAAATGCTACTATGAATTAAGTAAACTATACAATAGTTTGTACGAGATACTTTCATTATATATATTCGGATAACGGAATACCGGTCGTTATATACATCTAGATATCATTTATATCTGGATACTGGAATAATATAAACTGGTTCCCGTTCCAAATTGCAGTGCACCATATGCTTTGTACACACAAGTCAACGGGAACCAGTTTACTGGAATACCAGGCATTATACATATCTGGATACCGGTGTTATACCGGTCATTTTACATAACTGGATACCGGATTACCAGTTTTTAAACATATTCATACATACCCGGATGTGACATGGGTGGGTGTGTCAAGACAGCCCCTGGCGTCCATTCACATTTTGGGTCACCAAGTTCCTCTCCATTGGTCCGTCCATCAAAATCTGAGTCTTTCTGACACAAATCTTTGGTCCATTTCTAGAAAGATACAAGTTTTTTAAAACGCATGTGACTGTAGGCATTGGCAACGTAAACACAAATAAAATGTTCGTAATTCATATTTTATCATATAATAATCTTTTAATAATCATTATAACAGCATAATGGAAGAATGCCTTTGTCAGGAAGGCAATACAAAGTTTGACAAGTCGATACTAAATTGGCATGGCTAATACACTAGAGTCAGGATCACGGTTTGATAAAAACAAATACATGTACATAGTTCGTTCCCACGTCTACATTATTTACCTCTCTTGTAGATGTGGGAACTATCAGAGACATCGATATCTATGTCTCTAGAACTATGTACAGCGTAAGTAGGTCGCAAAACATTTCTTTTCCATTTCTATATTCACGTGCCGCGACTATGGTCCGATGGTTCGTGCGTTAGACTAGTAACCATGAGATCCGTGATTGATTTCATAAAGAAATTTTGTCAAGCTCTGAACATTCCCTAATTTTATTAAAGCTTTTATAACATATATCTGCATGCTTATACATGTATCTTGAGTTTAACTTGTATCTTCATATATAAAAAGTTGTCAATATTTGCAAAATTATTAATACACCATTTACTGTATATATGCACAATATGTATATGTAACCTGTTGTGAATAAAGCATAAAAAAGAGATCCGTGTTCGATCCCTAACTGTCTTTAAAGCTTTGACAAAATGTCTATTTTACTACACATATGGAGAAACTGCCGGTTCCTTGTAGAATGGTAAGCCAGTACTGGTTAGAATTCAGTCAAGGAAAACTGGTTAGGAGAACTGTATACGAATGATATATCGTTGAAAGCCGGCGTTTAAACCCACTCAGCAAAATGAACACTTTTCGTTCTTTGGAGGTACAATGCGCCTCCCATATACTTTCATACTTTGACTACTACTAAAAAACTTCAGTTTCGCGATAAAAGCATAGTTTCTGCCAGTCAGGTAACGTAAACACAACCTTTTTCTGACCTTATCTATGCAAACCGTTTTTGCAATCTTATATAATTATTATACCATTAACCTAATTGTACATCAAAAATGACAACTACCATTATAATATTCTTTATCTATATTGGTTATGACATGTTCCATAAATTAAGGTATAGATTCATCTTTACTGATTATTTTCAGCTTAAAGCTCAAAATTCCGATCCTTGTATATGTATCACTGATATGCGAGTATCTATAATTCATTATGTATTAATTCATGTAATGAAAAAATGTCCGCTTCATCTAGGAAAAACAACAACATTCGACGTTCTCATAACTTGGATAGAAGTGTTACAATAGGTCGTATTTTATCCAGTTCACGTACAAATCGTACATGTATTCACACGAAATGTTTGCCAGGGTCGTAAATTTCCAGTATTTTGTCTGATTTTTTATGAGAAAAAAACACAAAAAAACTTCAAAATCATGAGAATTGCACAATGTGAAATTCATACGAAAGATATATAGATAATATGGACGCAAATCAGAAATAGATGTCATTCATTCTTAGAATATTACAAGGTATGTATTCATGTAGTTATTTACGAATCTGTACCCGTCCATCAGACATGCCTTATCCTCATTACGGCGTTTAGCCAACACTGACAGGCTGTGCGCAGTAAAATAAACTCAACATCTTTCAACTGCCTTGTTTCAACTCTGATAATGTTATTTAACGTTTTTCCTGATATAACTATGAATGAAATTGTCGGAGGAACAAAAACATGTTATCAAAATAGCTCGCTTTTATGAGACCGACTCACGAAATTCATGTTTATGAGTATCATAAATATAACGGATAAAGGAAATTGTTTAAACGCGTTAAAATGGGAAATAAAATAAGATTAATGTATTATTGAAAGTGTTTCTGGTGTTTTTAAAATAGTAAATTTGGTTTTATGGGATTTTTTTATGAAACATGATGAGGTAATTGGAGTACAAACCCTACAGTAATATTTCAGTAAAACTAGTGAATACTACTACGATATGACAAATACGATATCACCGTCATAATGATAACTGCGATATTATCGTCAACAGGATGACTTCAATAGTATCGTCAAAATGATAACTACAATATTATCGTCAAATGATGAATACGATTTTTGGTCATAATGATAACTGATGGTATCGTCATAATGATAACTGCGATAATACCGTTATGATGACATCGCGATAGTATCGTCAAAATAGCTTCGATATTATCGTCAAAATAACTTCGATATTATCGTCACTATGATAATTACGGTCTTATAAACAGAGTGGTAACCGAAATGTAATCCCAGTATAATAACTTAATAATCGACATCTGTATAAAACAAGATAATGATGATAATGCCGCCTCGGATATTGTAATTTCTACGATAATCGTTTCCAGAATATTACGAGTATATCGTTTCATCAACAAAATAGATCTATGTAAGATAATCAAATTAGTAATGAGTTCTTGCAAAGTGCAATGCCAATTACTTTTACCATAACAGACATATAAAACAGTAACTATCGGACAAGATCTATAGCTGATTAATTCTTAAAACAGCATTTTGATGAGAAAACATGCTTTTATATTCACCGTAAGACTGTTATAAAACATATGACTGACTATATCCGAAAACCAAGTATTTGGTGCTAACCACAATTTACATTTCAAAAATTAACCTGGAGACAGACTTGATTTAGTTGGAATGGTATCGGGTTTGGATTAAATCACTGCTTTACTTAGGTCCTCCAAATGTATTAGCTTTGATTTTATTATCTTTTATTAAACTTCGATTTGATTGGATTAAAATCACAGTAAATAAACAAGAATATGAACCAATATGTTGATGTTGTCTTTGTTTGCAGACATTGTAATTTTAGTGTATTTGTTTATATACTTGTGCACTGTAACTTGGAGAGATTTTTTTATACCTTTACAGCAATGTCTTATTTTATCAACTTTGATGATGTGTGAATGATTTAATTACAAGCTTAATTGATATCGTAAATAGCCCTTCGCACATTGTAACTATTTTCTCATTATCTAAGTGTATAGACAGCTTTCAAATAGACCGCAGACTACAGCGTAACCTCTCCAGAGCGGTACTCTCTTGAGCATCATCCATCCTTCGACAACATCATGATTTTTCACACTACACGATTTAACTATAAAAATAATCTCTCTAGAGCAACAACCTCTCATCAACAACAACATAAGTTTGCTTCTCCCAATGGGTGTTGTTTGAGGAGGTTGCACTGCATTATGCATTTTTTCGCTCTAACATGCTTTTCTCCCATTTATTTGTTCGACGCACTGCGACGCGTTAACATTATACCAACAATGACTGTATAACTGTGTATGCCAAGAAGAAGTAAATAAAAGTACGGAAGACCCTACTTGAAGAATTATTATTATTGATTAACCAAACGAATTCATTTGTTAACCAATCGAAAGGTCTTGGGTTTGGATCTCGGCTCCTGCGACCAATATTTCAGGAATGCTTTTTCAGTGTCCCAATCTCAACTACCGAGCCAAATGCTGTTAAAGACGCAACTTCCGATCAGACTATCGGATGCAAATGAACTCTCTCTCTCTCTCTCTACATTGTTTTATCAAGGATGCAAAGGAACTCTCTCTCTCTCTCTCTCTACATTGTTTTATCAAACTCTCTCTCTCTCTCTCTCTCTCTCTCTCTCTCTCTACATTGTTTTATCACTGATAGACATACAGTGAATACTGACTTACTGTACTGAATCTATAAATAGCTGAAGCAGACGATGGGTTTAAACCATATAAACTCCTCCCTCTAATTCAAATTTGAATTTCTGTTATAAATTGTTTTGAAAATATAAGATCCTAAATCTTCATACATTTAGAAGTTTCTTATCTGGACTGATAAAAGAATCATTTTACTTCATTCAGAATATTTTTCAGTGATTAAAAACACCATTTAATATCAGCTTTTTTTAAATCTCTCCCTGAGCTGAACACAGTTTAAAAATCAAGGGAAACCACCCACCAGCCATTACCTGCTTTTTATACCCCTGTTGGGGCTTTAGATAAATCACAGAAAATGGATGAGTCGTATATCGGTGTTTTACACAGGGCACGATAAAAACCAGGAACACTGTTTGAAACAAGAGTAGGGATATAAATGTCCGATGCTCCTGTATCTACTCTCACCTGTCTCTCTATGGTGGTTCTGAAATTACCGTAGTTGACAAATGGGCCTTTAAACAAATAAAATTAGTTTATCTTCTCTTGCTCGTGGAATGATGCTGTTCGACAAAAATAAACGAAACATTGTTTGTAGTTCATTGTGTTTTTATAAGTCAACTGAGTGTCATGTTTTGAAATTCGGACAATTATGCAGCAATCCGATGGTCCTTGGGTGCATCTGTAGTAAAAATGCAATCTAATTATTGAATTAATGGTAACAATGTATTAATGAGCCGGCACGCCAATTACGTCCTTCCGCTGACGGTATGTTTAATTGCGCATTGCAGAACGAGAAGTTTGTAAATGAAACATATTATATGACGTGAAATTAAGTATACAGACATCAGTACCATCATCTAGGGGCATGTTCAGCATTCGTCAATTAGCCAAAACACGTGCTTGCTCGTGTGTATCAACATTGATAAGACAATTATAAATCAAGTATGCTGTACGTGCAAGAATGCTGAAATACCGCGAATGTTTGATTAATTCAAGAAACTTAGAACTTTGTTTTATACTTTCTCAAACAATATAACATATCGTCTTGTCAGAGAGATATTTTATGTGTTTCAACAGCTTTCAGTTATATAATTATATACGTTGGCCGATTTACCTAACAAGTATTCCGGGACGGTACGGCAAGATATGCCCTTTATCTCATTCTTGTGAATGTAGTGAAATCGAAAGTATAGAAAAGTGATTATTCGTATTCACAAGAATTCACAATAACCGTGTTTTTCAGTACACATAGTCGTTAGAATGTGTTTCTATTACAGTGTCGTTAGAATGTGTTTCTATTACAGTAAAACACAGTTATAATAAAATATCGGATACACACATGCCAACAATTGAGTATTTTTAGTTTTAGACACGTTATACAATGGCCTAAAGAAAAACTCCATTGTAAAAATACGTATACACGTGAGAGACTAAAAAATGTTTTTATTTACAATTAAGAAAGTTTACCACACGTCTTACCTCCGAGTTCCATGTTTTAACCGTAATCATGGCAACTGTAGACTTTTATTTCCACACTTCATTAGTTAGAACTACTTGTCTGGCGTGTTTACGGATACTGATAGCGTAGGTTAATGGGAGAATAGTAAACAAATTACTATTCATTTAATCTCCGTCTTACAATAACGCTGACAGTTTATTTTTTATTCCTGATATAATGCCAGTTCTGATTATCAGAGAGATATCAAACAAGAATAATAAATAATAATAAGGTACATAGACACGTATAAGATACAAGTGTATTTATAAAGTAGAGATAATAAACGGCCCAACATAGAACAAAAGACGTCCTTATGGCGAAATGCGCATGAGTCAAGCAATATAAAAGCCATATTCACAAGGGTTTTCTTTGCAAAACATTTACATTATCTCATATTGTTACACGAAATGGGTGAATATAAGTATCATTTATCATACGTAAGACGTATTTACTGACTAGTTAATATTAGACACCACCGCTTCCAAACCCCAGTCGGGACTAAATTTCTCATAAGTTAGCTATACTGAACGTCTGTGGATCTACCCAGGTGTCTCCCTACATTTGATAGCTCGGAAAGACGTCACATGACATAAGCTTTGGTTCGACGCTAAACCCCAGAGAAATCAAAGGACTGAAAGAACTCGTGGAAACTGTACTCACATAGACTAACTGAACCTATACTAGTAGACTTGTAGCACTGCAACATGGTACGGGAACCAGTCAAACAATTACATGGCAGATGTAGAAAAATTAGTACATTTTTAGTTTGTCAGCATCGAAATTCATGCACATTGTATGTATTTATGTTTATAATTAATACGATTGCATGTATATAGAAACCAACGGTACTGTGTGTCTGTGATATATCATCTGTATCATTAACTCGTCATATTTTTTGTTTTATTTCATTACTTTTCGAATTTAAAACCATTTGATCAAAATGAGATAAGTACGCAGTTTGTTCCGCAGATAAAATACTGAATCATTTAGCAATGGCAGAAAAGTCCCGGAAATAGTTCAGCCTTATTAAAAAGATATAAATCAAAATCAACAGTATTGAGTCATGACCATGCATTGGTACGCGAGGATAACTCTGGAACTAACCTATCGCAGCATAAACCGATTCCTTTCCAGTCCAATACGCTAAAAGTATGCCGGTTTTTCAACAATTTTTCAGCTGTATACGACGGCCGATTCACGTAACAAGTTTCCCCGGACGGTATTCAACTTACCCTTCCACAAGGAACCGGCAACTTCACCACATGTGGAGGAAAATCGACATAGTTGTCAAATCGTCATGGAAGGGTATGACCTGCCGCGACTGTGAATCGAACCCGGATCGCTAGGCTACAGTCTAAACATCCAGCGGCCTGACCACTGGAGAACGGCCGCGGCCGCTAAAATCTATCACCGATCAATAGTACGAGTGCATTATCAGGAAGATGCAAAGCAGAACATGATTAAGTCAGAATTCATTCATACTTTGATATTACAAAAATCTTTCCTGATTAACAAGATATATTGAAACACACACGATGAGATATTGTCAATTAGATAAGCCAAGTTGGAAAAGATAAAAAAAATCCGCTAACCTCTAACTTCAAATCAAAGCTTCGAGTTAAAACACCCAGTGCCGAAATCTGACGTATGCTATCTGAGAGGCAAACATGATGAATAATCGTTGTTGTAAAACAAGTTAAATGGTGAAGATTTGGGCAAAATTAAAACAATTAATACACAAAATCTGATACAGAACGCAAAACTCAATTTCAAAAACTGCGAATCAAGAGTTTTGGCTGGATGAAATACATGCACAGTGCTACCTCTACAATGCGAGTAACAAATTTGCGTTGCTGTCGAGAGGTTGTTGCTCTAGAGAGGTTAAATCAATATCTAAATCGTGCAGTGGGAAAATGTCATGATGTTAATGAAGAGAGGTTGTTGCTCAAGAGAGGGCCGCTCTGGAGAGGTTGTACTGTAGTTTTGTTATTACCGTTTACCGAGAGGAACAATAGGGTAAATACGTCGCTAAACGTTTCTTTTATTTTTTCCCGTTAAAAGACCTTTCGCATTTTGATGGTGTACACGTAATAGCAGAACTAGTAATATTTTGGTACTTTGGATTTTGCAGATAGAAAGTCAAACTGTAGGGTCCACGCAAAAATCATGCCTGTCAGGTAACCGGGAACTCGACTAAAGTGCAATCTTTCCAAAGCAACACCCTATGGGAGTAGCACTATAGTGTTGTTGTTGAGAGGTTATTGCTCTGAAGAGGTTAAATCGCGCAGTTGGGTAACAATCAGCCTGTTGTAGAAGGGAGGTTGTTGCTCGAGAGAGGGCCGCTCTGGAGAGGTTGTATTGTATTAAAAAACAACAATAAATAACAACAAACACTAAGAAACAACATTTAATTTTAGTAGAAACAGCAGGAATGTGCTTCGGTATCATATACACGCTGTGTCCAAATTAATAAACACCTAACTACTTATACGCAAAAATGCCTATAAAAAGAATTTCATATCATCCCGGGTTCTTCGTTTATCTTTGCATAAATCCAGATAGATCTTTTATAAACTGGGTGCCTGAGATTAGGCCTATGTCATCTTGAAAGATTGAAAATCATTGCCGCCAGAAAATGAAGCATTCTACTTGAAATCAGAGTTTCGAACATACGGTAATCAACCATAAAATGTCATTTGTAATAGCGTTTAAATAGTTCTTGTATTTTAATGTTCGTTTTATGTAACTGAACGATCTGTTATGACACGTTTATGTATAGGTATGTGTTCTGTACTATCTACCTGACATCTTTGCTTACATAACCCAGCTATCATCTGGCATATACGACCTTTTGTCTACGACCAGCGATATGGTGAATTTTTCTAATAAACGTCACTGATTTATGTTGCTCTGTGTAACATGTGTTTTATTCCATCAGAAAAAACGTTACAATCTTGAATAATTATTTGGTCTCTCGGGATAGAATCCATGTTTGTGCCGTACGAAGAAAAACGTGAGTTAGGGCTTTTAGCGTGATCCGTCGGCGCTTCCGGTTTCACAATGCATGCTTTAAACTGGTTCCCGTTGAAAACCTTTGGTGCACTGCAACATGGAACGGGAACCAGTTTATGTATGCTTATTCTCATTTGGTCACGTGACACCGATCCCCTCATTAGACGAACTAGTGTTTTTTTTTTCAGCGCATTATGCATATACAATGTAACTACAAGTATAGAAGTTGCTGCTATTTGCAGCAAAAAGATAGCGTTGCTCAAAAAGCGGTGTCGTAAGAATAACACGGTCGTTTTATTTACAAGCGGTGTCGTAAGAATAACACCTCGTTTTATTTACAAACGGTGTCGTGAAAATAACACGATTATTTTACTTGTAAACGGTGTCGTAAGAACAACACGTCGTTTTATTTACAAACGGTGTCGTGAGAACAACACGGTCGTTTTAATTACAAACGGTGTCGTGAGAATAACACGTCGTTTTATTTACAAGCGGTGTCGTAAGAACAACACGGTCGTTTTATTTGCAAACGGTGTCGTAAGAATAACACGTCGTTTTATTTACAAACGGTTTCGTAAGAACAACACGTCGTTTTATTTGCAAACGGTGTCGTGAGAATAACACGTCGTTTTATTTACAAGCGGTGTCGTAAGAATAACACGTCGTTTTATTTACAAACGGTGTCGTAAGAATAACACGGTCGTTTTATTTGCAAACGGTGTCGTGAGAACAACACGTCGTTTTATTTACAAGCGGTGTCGTAAGAATAACACGTCGTTTTATTTACAAGCGGTGTCGTGAGAATAACACGTCGTTTTATTTACAAGCGGTGTCGTAAGAATAACACGTCGTTTTATTTACAAGCGGTGTCGTGAGAATAACACGTCGTTTTATTTACAAGCGGTGTCGTAAGAATAAAACGTCGTTTTATTTACAAACGGTGTTGTAAGAATAACACGGTCGTTTTATTTGCAAACGGTGTCGTGAGAATAACACGTCGTTTTATTTACAAGCGGTGTTGTAAGAATAACACGTCGTTTTAATAGGCCTGCATATTATATCATCGTAACATATCAATATTTTTTAGGGGTTTAGGAAAGTTTAAATAACATTGATGGAGACACATACCTAGAAAAAAATCTATTTTACTTCATAACGCGTAGATAAGCTGACTAATTTGGTCGATGATATAACAGAGCGAACAAGGGCATGTACGAAAGAAATATTTTTTTTAAAAATTAAGACTGAAGAGCAGCTATTAAGGATTTTAGGTCTGTAACAGCTTTCATTACTTTTATTCCTTTTTAGAAACTGTAAGACATTTATTATAAATTTCAGCAAATTTCACCGTCCCATTATATTTTTTTATATATTTGAAGTGCCACACCCCCTCTTATCATTATTGCCCAAATTTGAAAAAAAAAAACATTATTTAGAAAAAAATGCACATGAAATAAGTTTTTGTAGAATTGTTTTTTTGTGTTGGTTTACATTTTGGACCCATTCATTTAACAAAATGACCTTTAGCAACAAATGAACATTGCTTTTAACATTTTTTTCATCTAAAATAAACGCATGTGCATAAAACTGACTCCCGTTTTCACAGAAGCAAAATTGCACATTTGTTCAAACAACTATAACCAGTGCCCCTGTGTGGGGGCATTCTATAAGACTTAGATAAAAATATCTTCAAAGATTTATAAACAAGATGTGAAAATATAAAACACTTTCACCAGATAGATTTTCGGCTATAACAGTTTGAATGTGATACATGATCAGGTTTTCTAAATTGCTTTAAACTAGCTTGTATGTTTACTCATTTTTTTTAAACACAAGCATGCTTCCGCTTTGATATCTTAGCTAATTAATTGAGAAAAAATGTTCTATAAAGAATAAAATACTAAAAAAGTATTAGGCTCCGACCGGGGATTGAACCAATGACCTCTTATTTCATAAGCGAGCACCCACTGGCAACCAATGACGTCTACCGGAAAAGACAAAAGTCTGATAAAATTAATGATTCTACATTAGAGTTTGAAATCCTTAAATGTAAAAACAGTACATAAAATTTAGCAATAGCATTAAATTCATAACACGAAATGGCATTACGTGTCTATAATTCAGCAATTTCAGGTCTACATTGTATCACTTTGTTACACAAATCTATTCACTACCACCAACACTATTCACTACTACCTCACCAGTGACTTTCAGTTACATGACCCCAAACATGCGTTGCGCGGTGGCGCAACGCAAATACAAAAGGATTAATTAACGTAGATACGCTATCAAAGAATACTACAAAGTACGTCTGATGCGATATGTCAAGTTTTTTTATTGTTTCATTAAAGTGCGCAGTATAAACAAATTGTTTGATAAGAGAGTTAATTGTGACAAGTAGCAGACATATTGTTCAACTGTAGACCCTCGCAGTGTGCGCCTATATCACTAATCTGTTGGGTTGAAGTCTTGTTTGCTCATTGAATTAATAAATAAGATAAAAACACAACAATACGGCTAGGGGTGTATTGTGCTTTTCAAGACTGACAGTCTCTTACGTGAGTTGAAAGCGTGAACATATCTTCATTGACAGATGCATGGTGAAACGAGAAGATAAA
This sequence comes from Lutraria lutraria, assembly GCA_964023205.1. Classification (NCBI taxonomy): domain Eukaryota; kingdom Metazoa; phylum Mollusca; class Bivalvia; order Venerida; family Mactridae; genus Lutraria; species Lutraria lutraria. The sequence continues at coordinate 6,501,955 of OZ026840.1, forward strand.
GGCGTAAATCTTATGATTTTATTGTTACCTAACAGCACAGTGCGGCTTTATATTTGTTATTTTGTTTGACGTAAGTTTTCACCATGCCGGTGATAAGACCAGGCAGTATTTAAATATAGTCACAGAACAAAGAACTTAATGTTGCAGAGAAAGACTTATAATTGTTTTGTTTTTAGTTTTTGTGAATCATTTCTGCAAAATTTGTGTTCAGCTGTAAGTTATACTGATATATTTAACAAAAAGCAGTAACTTGAAGCACCCAATTTTATAAATATTGGTTAATTTTAACCACTGAGTGAAATTTGAGGTTGGGTTAAAATTTGAGTTAAAGTTTGGTAAAGCGATTATATATAAACCTTTGGTTAAATTTGATAATTATTTATTTCCAGTAAGATTTAACATAAAGAAACAGTCAATATCCTCAGTGTGTCTGTTTACTCGTGTGAGTTCTTGATGACATATAGCGTTTGGTACAACAAGAGAGCAGCCATCTAGCTTTTCCCATCTTTTACTTTTTAACCAAACCTCAAACTAAATCCATTTTGATTCAATTTAACCATTATTTTATATCATATATCAATATACTATCTATGCAATTCGTTGCAGACCTATACATGAAGCCACTCACTACATTGAGCATGCGCAGTACAACAACCGGGGTTTATGATATAATTGTATAACATATATAAAGCACTGAATCGGTATGGCATTCGTGACGACGTAGTAAAAGAGAAAAAACACAGATTTTTGTATTTTCTTTTTTAAAATGATAATGAAAAATAAATTGAATTTGATTTAATTCTTTTAAAAATACATAAAATACATGTATACTGTAACCGTTATCACTAAAATAAGTGTTTCTGCAGATGAAACTCTAAGATATTTTTTTATCAAATTTGTGTTTTTATCGAATTTAATTTTAACCACTTAACGTAGAATTAAATGCACTTTAGAAAAAGCATGGCGAGTACGGATGTTTTTAGTAATTTTACTGTTTTTTTCTTTGGAAATGAGTCAGAATATGTTAACGTCCTGGTTTGACGACGGATAACTACACCCAAACCTGTGTAAATGGCCACCTCCCAATAAAGTCCATCCTGTGTATAAAAGTAATTCTTTTAAAAATCATTACAGATTTATTATTTAGAACAAAATGTCCTCCGAATAATTGCCCCAGTCAATAACGGCCACTTTAAATCTTTCCCAAGGGTGGCCTTTGTTCACAGGCTTGACTCTACATCCTTGTGATAAATACGTGAACGGTCGGGGATACAGAATAGTATCTACGTTTTAGTCGTAATTAAGAACTATTGAAAACACGAGATAATTAGTTAAAACACAGATATGACAGATGATTAATTGATACCGAGGGACTTCCTTTCTAATCTTCATTGTTTGCCTAGAATTCATCTAATTAAATACCATGTATCTGATGGTCGGTCACGCACACTCAATGATAACAGCAAGATTAAGCTAATTTTACCCGCACCTAAAACAACAGATGTTCTAATAAACAAGTGCATCTTTCAGGTGCTTTCTTTCATCCGCAAGCATTCCACAACGTATTGCAAAAATCTTAAAACTTTATTGTTCATAACGACGTGATTGATTACAAAAGGGTGACCCCGAATGTACGCATCAACGAGGCTTTAATAGACATGGTCCCGTGTATTGATACCGTTCACAAGTGCACCGAAACTTTTTAATGCAGACACGTATTTGAAATACGTTTTTTTATGAGCAGTCAATGACGCAAGTGGTAATGAAAAATGATAAGTTTGAATTTTTTCCTTGATTCAAACTATCAGTTGCATCGTAGATGATTATTACTCATTGCAAGACTTATATGATAATTGTATCTCTTTACAACGGTTTGACTTAATCTGATAAGCCAAAGACTGTTGATATTTTCCTTACATCTAGAATATTTTCTCGTACTGATCCCTTATAGATTTACAGCAAACATATTCTACACTTTTAATTATAATTCTAATGATATTGCTGGATAGTCGTTGCGGAGAGCCTACAGAGGTAACATGAAGACAGGCAACCAGAAGCATTTACCAGCAAGCAGAGGAAGCCTCACAATGGTTGTGGCAGAAGAGAGTCCTTGGTCAAGACTGGTCATGTGACCCTGGTCGGCGCTACTCTTGAGGGTATAGTTAACTGCATCGAAACACCCGATGAAGGGGCCAACAATCTGATGCTTGGACTGGTGCATTGTATATGGGTAATCTTAGTTAATTATGCATTCCGTATTTTATTCCGTGTCTATTTATCAACCCAGACTTCGAAAAAAAAGCGTCCGCGGAAAATCCGTTTTTAGCCCAATTGCGAGGTACCTAAGTTCGTTCAAAGTATGACTGTTAATGGCTGTCAAAATAATTCACTTGAATCTTACCTTGCCGGCTTGTATAAAGTCCGCACCAAAACGGTTCCGCGGTCCGCTACCGTCGGGGTTAAAGTGGCCCACTCCGGTCCAAACTCCGTTCATACCACACGGATTCGGCACCTTGTCTCCATTAGGAATAAGAGTTTGAAAAGACTTGTAACCATAGCAACAATGCATGGCGGATAATAAGACAAGCAGCAGCATCCTGCAATGGAAGAAATAATACATTTTTATGCAAAGAAAAAGCAAAAAAGTGGATCAGTTTCCAACCTATTAATAACGGAGACCAACCAATTGGAACAAATCGAGAAGTTCTTCATAGCCTACCAACACTTAGCGATTCCAATTCTAACCCCGCATATGATTTGATGATGACGACTAAGCTAAGTTAATCTTGACGTAAAATCCACATCGATGTTCAACAGAATCGAGGAGCCAATCACTGAACACAACAGGTGTATTCGATATTTTGATAAAGGCATCAAAGCTAATGAAAATTAACAATTCACATCAGATATATATATTAATTTGATACACCTCAAAATATCATTATATAACATGATAATATATTAATTAATTACTATACCACCAGCCTGGCGTAGATTATGGAATTTGCTTTCTTTTGCAACTGTATGACACAAGAACTATGAATGTTTCAATCAAAATAATGTTGTACAGATGTTGTGCCCCGTCTGGGACTTCTATCTACAGCACATAATTATACTTACACGAAAAAAGAAAGTGAGCAATTTTTATACTTTAGACGCAAAATATAGGCAAATTTGGTATCAAGATGTGCATACTAAAAGTTTTGTTTTTGCTACACTGTTTTACTTTTAATTGGATTTTGATAATAATATGAAAACATTGCTTTACGCATGGATTCTTATGCGTCTTTGGTTTATTTTTAGATGTAATGCCCCGTATAAAATTGCACACTTTCTTTTTTGTGTTAGTATAAAAATATTTATTTAATCCAGAGATAAATGATGTAAATCGAGAATCCAAAAACAGCACCCTGTACGTGAGGCATTGTCTTAATTCTGCTAAACATCAAAGAACTTATGTAAACATCTCCTGTTATTGTTTCGACACCACTTGGATCCGGGTCAAACATAAATCATTAGAGATTTGCTCATCAAATTCAGGAAAACGCGAAAGATTGCACGTACGGGCAGAAATCAATCAAATTGCCGGGTGCTTAATCTAAACATAATATGGAAAGTTTATACGGGTCTTAATGATGCCTTCTTGAAAAGTGCATTTTCTGTGGTTTATGTAACAATAAATTCCATCAGAGTTTTATCAAATGGAATTAAGTGATACAGACTCACACGTGTGTATTTTTGGGACGCTGCAACATAAACCACGCTGTCTACTATTAGAGAGCTTCATTGTACAGTTGGAATGTATGAAGTCTACTCAATGCAGTTTGATAATCTTACATAAGTAATTTCAATTATAGGTAGATTAATCCAAACAAAGACATTACATGTGCAAGTACATAATTATGTCGTGAGTATGATACGCACTGATGCTTTAAACTATTACTTAACTTTGAGTTAACAAGATGCTATTGATGTTCGGTTGTAAAGACAACTCGGCTAGAACTAACACATCCATTTTTTAAAAAAAAAGATAGAAAGCGGCTCGGTTAGTTCTTTTTATTTGGAGAAGTATGGGTATGAACAGAACATAGTTGCGCAGTTCTAAATGGGTACTCAATCGCAGTATATACCACTAATGACTGCGAAACGTGGGGAAATTTGGAAGCTTTGTAAGCCCGATTTCTATTGGTTAATTTGCAGATACGTCATATTTGGTCTCCGGCTGTTTAGTTTTACCGATAGGTTAAGCGGAAATCCAGGTTGGTCCTAATTTTCGGAACGTTCGGTGTTCTAGGTGTGTTCATGTTGTTCTGGCAGTACATTCCTAACGGAACGCGGAGGCGAACCGACAATACGGGCATATTCCCGAAGCTGATAAACTTTGTCAGAATTAATAGAAGTTGGACGAAAATGCCTCGCGTTGGCGTGTATCACTATTGTTTTTGATGATTAATACCAAAGCATCGCATGTCGCTCTTGTACTTTTAGAAGTTATTCTTTAAACTACGGAACTGACTCTTACACTAAATGAATGCACCATGTCAACTCTTGAAAGTTCATCTTTGTTTTCTACGATTGGTACAAGTAGTTCCATCAAGCTTAAGTCGTTCATTTTTTGGTACATTGTTGACAGCAGAACTCCAAGTCAAGTGTGGCAGCACTTGTAAACAATAAACAAATACTTGAACACAAATAATGTATCTTATCGCTTAAGAATCATACTTTAGTACTGGACTACTATAAGCGTATTTCAGCATTAACTTGGTAAACAGATTTCCGCAAATTCTTTGATACGAAACTGTAACAAGAAACTAAAAACAAAATCCTAAGAAGTGTTTTGTCATGCAAACAGGACAAGACATTTTAGAAGTTTCGTAATTGCCGGAAAAAAATAGTTCATCGAGAAGCGTAGGTTGAGTCACGTATTTGCATAGTTATGACGTCACAATGGTCGTTCGATAAATCGGGGAACTTGATTATCTTGTACGCTTATTCTTTAATTCTTCGGGGTTTTCATGAACACTATAGCATGCATGATGTTAATTATTGCGCAAATCCATGGGCTAATAAACAATGCCCTTATTGTTATTTTGGACTGTTTCGATTTTTATGGCGTTTTAAAAGTACACGAAACAAGCAAAAATTGTCCTTTGGCAAGAACTGTTATGAGCGAGCAAATCACCTCTCGCAGAAAAATACAATCTTCATGAATAGTCTAACATTGACTGTACAGATTGTTTCACTGCATATAAATTATCCAACAGCTTGGTATCCTAATACCTACGTACATGTATTGAACTTCGGGTCGAGTGTGATTTTTTTTTTAAATCCATGCTTGTAGTCAATTTATGAGAGCCATGAAAGCGGAAATTTTCTGCCTCACAATTCTTAGAACCCTCATGATTCGATTTAAAGACCAAATGTTTATTTATTCTTGTTCTTACGCCCGTTTGATGATACACTCACTATGAAGAACTATTAAGCTAATAAATATTTAATTAAAATAAAGGTAAATGTTTTGTTTATCAAAGTGTCACCACTATTGAAATGGTCTGCCAAATGTGCACATAGTAACTACCGAATACCTTTTCTTTGTGCCGGACGCCTGATTGAAATTGGCCTACGGTAATCATCAGTTAACTAGCTGGCGACTCACTAACCGACCGCATCAGTTCCTATCCTGTCTCCACTGGGGTTCGAACACTCGATCTCCCGCTCCAAAGGTTGACACCCTAAGCACTTAACCATGTTTGCGGTTAATATTTAAACAACAGACAACCCGTTGTCCCACTCTCCTCTGTAGAAGTTTAACTTTTGAGTATTCAAATAGTTCATTTATTGGACCCAATGTATTACGTGGAACTTTATCAGAAAGCAATTATTTAACTTGGCAAAACACGCAACAAAACAAGCAATTACAATAACAGTACCTATCTCCAGATGCAACAGTTGGTGATAAGTACACGTATAGAAGTGGAATTCTTAATTAAAAAAGCTCTGTTGCGTAATTTTATAAAAATTCAAGGTCAGTACCGAGCAGTGATGTTACAAAACACGCAGAAGTTGGAATGTCCCCACCTTTTAATTATCTATGATACTTCGAAACCAGAGAATGCATGTTTTCAGAGAATGTTTGGCATCAAATATTAATAAAAAAAACATGGCTAGCTATCATTGACGTCAAATATTGATGAAATCATAAATAGATATCATTGACGTCAAATATTGATGAAATCATAAATAGATATCATTGACGTCAAATATTGATGAAAACATAATGCCAGTTAATATCATTTGTTTTGCATATGGCGTGTACATATGTTTTGATATGTTTTATCTACTATAACAGACTTGTGCATATTCATACTGATAATCCATCATAATACTATGTAAGGAGAAAATGGCACAATATGTGCTACCGATTCACACTAACTATCTCTGTCTAGAGAAGTAAATTATTTTTAAACAACGATTTTAAAATTTCCATGAATATACATAATCAATACAAATTTAATATGAATTTATGTAAATATGAACATTACACATCAGTCTTCATTTACATACGGGTAATTTTGTGTCCTGTTATTTTGTCATTCTGACATCCAAATCCATGGAAATTCGTCAAACACAATATAACACAGCTTGTGTATTGCTTTGAAAGTAAATGAGGACTCTGTATTGTCTCTGTTATTGTCTCTGGCTGTTAATCTCTTGTCCCTCATAGTTATAGGTTCGAATTCAACCCGGGGCAAGACAAAATTCACATGACTTTTTTATAAGTAAGCTTTCACAATCTGGCTTACTGAAATTCGATGGTTCTCCCGAATTGCAAGCCTTTGGGTCATCCACCGTTAACGCTGAAAAAGGTCTCCAAAGTATGCAAGTGAAAAAAAGAAAAACAGCAAAATCCCTAAAAATCCCGAAAATCGAAATTCTCTGAAAATCGGATGATTTTTCAAGTTTCATTTTTTCGAAATTTTTTAAACCGGAATTCTCAGAAAACCGCACTTTTGGCCAAGTCCGGAAGAGGTCCCATTTTCAGGATTTTTATTGTACATCGAAGTCATGAAGACTATACCTAAGACGAGTCTCTGACTATTTTCTTATAAATAAGTTATACAATGTAGAACATTGATATATAATATGCGTCAATACAATTTTCAAAGAAACCATTGCATGCGTGTTACATCTTATTTCGGTTTTATAACATGATTTTATGTGTTTGTTGTAAGATAGACATCTTTATTACATTCAATTAGAACATAAAATTCTCAAATTTCTCACACTTAAGGCGATATAATTATACACTTTGTTCGCTGGTGTTATAACATATAAGTGTTCTGACTCAATGCTTAATTCAAGAAATTACCAGAGGTTGTTTATCTAATATCACCAGATTGTTTTATAATATTTTCCAAACGCTTGAAGTCATAACTGATTATGTTCATCATATTAGATCTATTTACATATGATATTTTTTCTAAAATAGATTAATACTACATTGTTAATTATAATTTCTCATTCATATATGCCTTTTCAACCTACTAGTATCACATGACATGGGCTTATTTGTATTGTATATTTGTATTGTTTTGACGATGTACTTTGTACAAGTCTCTAATAAAAGTTCTGTTCTGTTCTATTCTATTCTATTCTTGAAGTCATATAGTACAACATGTCGATACTTAATTAATATCATAAAAAATTAACATATAGAGAAAATATTACAAGTATGACGAATACTCACGTCTAGATATATCCCAATAAGATCACAACACTTAGTTTAAGTCCACACTACAAAACACTTAACTTTAAAGTTTATAATTATAATAGAAAATGTTCCCAAGTTCTCCGCTTACAAGCAAAACTATTTCATAAAATACCCCAAAATTTCATTTCAAATAATCAGGTGATTGGCACTTCCTTGTGCATTAATTTCAGTCGCGTTTTATTAAAATTCTGTCACTTTATACAATTAAATTCTAGGAAAACAACGCTCTCTGATTTATTGCAGAACCGTTAGGGATAGAAACCGTATTATGTCTGGTTGAATCGTGGATTCCCAGCACGTGAAGTTCTACATTCCACGTGGAGCTATAGAACCAGAGTGCGCGGAAACTTAACTTCACTACAATGATAGCTGAGTCAGTTTACACTTTGGTAAATACTGTGTGATAATTATATAGAGTCAGTGAGTTAAATACAATACATGATTACTATTTTTACGCCCCCCGTATCGATAGATCGGGGGCATATTATTTTTGGCCTGTTTGTCTGTTTGTGTATACCAAACTTTAACCTTGTCTCTAAAATCATTTTAACGATTCCATCTAAAATCATAAAACTTAATAATATATGTTGGTTCCTCATGACAACCTCTACAGGACCTGTGTATTTTCAGGTCAGTATGTCAAAGGTCGAGGTCATCATGTTTGGTTTTACATTGACTACGAGACTGATGCGCTGCATACAACGCAACAGAAGCACTTATAAAACACATGAGATAAAGGCAGTTTAGCTGAAATAATATAATGATTGTCATATATTGTTTTTATACTATCTATTGATTGCTATGACAGTATAGTTTGTCATCATTGATTTCACGGATTATATCGTTTGAAATATAAAACTACCACGTCAACGCAGTTTCATTTATACTCTCCTGTAAAATGATTCAAACACATGCTGGCAAATGATATTTCCGATGCACAACCAAGGTTCTACTTTTTCTCTAGGCTTTAACATTGTCCAACAGTTAGATTTATTTGATGACCTTGAAACTTTATCGGTGAGGGAAAACCTGACCTGGGTAGAACTACCGGAAGCTTCCTCATGTCCCAGGTTGGATACAAACTCACATCAGTGAGGGGCAAGTGATTACTAACTGGTCCCCATTGATTCTGTACTGTGTCTAAAAACCTTTGGTGCACTGCAACTTGGGACGGGAACCAGTTTCATTCACTCTTTCACAGAGGTGTGTTTGATGACAAAACAATTCACAAATTCTGTTATATTGGTTGTGACAATGAACAGAATAACTGGGCACAAAATTATACGTTTGTAGAACTGATTAAGACTGATGTGTAATGTTCCTATTTACATAAATACATACTAATTCTGTATTGATCAAGGTTTTTTCATGGAAATTTTAAAATCGGTGTTTAAAAATAATTTACTTGTCTAGACAGGGGAGGTTATTATGAATTAATAACACCCATTCAAGCCTTTTCTTCCTAAATAATAATAATGCAATTTGTTTTATGAATAAGAAGGAAGTCTCGAATATAGAAGAAACATACAAAATATATATATTAGTCCTTACTCGGGTCCATCAAGTCAAAATTTGGTATTGTTTTATCAAGTTCATGTTTGCTTGAATATCAAACGTTTCAATGATTAAGTGCCTCTAACTTTAGTTCATAGTCATTGAAAGTTTGTTTTAGTGTCCGTTATCCTTAGTCAGTGCTAGTTAGACCCAGATAGCATTTTGTTTGAACGTGGGCACCAAATGACAATGACTACTTGCTGACCTCGTTCTGAAGAAATATTTCTAGAATTTTTTTGGGCTCGCAGTCATTTTCCATATCTTTCGAGTTATGGCAAACATTCAATTGTTTTATTATTGGCCCTTAATATTACATTTACCAGAAGAGAGTTTTAGTCAGCTGTAAGTTTTGAAATGTTGTAAAACTCACTACATGTACAGTACAACCTCTCCACAGCGGTCCTCTCCTGAGCAACAACCTCCCTTTAACAACAGCGTGATATTCCCCATTGTACGATGTAACTATAAATTTAACCTCTTTAGAGCAACAACCTCTCAACAAGAACAACATAATATTGCTACTCCCAAAGATTGTTGCTTTGGAGAGGTTTCACTGTAAATGTACATAATAATTTTGATACGGAAACACAAGAAATAAGCTTGCATTGCCGACTGGTTTTATACGTTATAAAGGAGAATTCACGTTTCATTCAATAAGCTCTCAAAATCTTGTTTCGTAACAAGTATGGTTGATAACACTTAAATTCATGTTTAAACCATAATATGAAAAAATAAAATGCATGCGCGTCTCCAGGATTCTGCTGAGCTTACGTACGATCTCATAATACAACACCCAATCCACTTAGTTACACTTCGCCTTACTTAGTGCTTTAAATTACCTACTTTTGTCGCTTATTGGAGATTAATTAACACTCTTGACATTAAAGATGGAAAATTTTGGGTGGTGTGTAGTGTAGACCACTCTGTGTTTAACGTTCTGAACCTACTCAGACCTAACGAAATCATTCTTTTTTTCTAAAAAAAATATTTTAGTTTGATGTCGATAAATCAACAGTCTTTAGACATTAAAGAAAGCACTCACGTGATCTGCTCACTAGCTTTTTATGTATTTTTGTTTTGTTTCCCATGGTTTGGCTTATCAAGAGGTGGACTGGTAGTCTAGTGGTAAAGCGTTGGACTAATAATCGGAAGGTCGTGTGTTCGAATCTCGGCACTGCTTTTCGTTATTTTGAGTGTCGCTTTTTCAGTGTCCCCGAGCCCAGTAGCGTGTCTATATATATAATCACCGGAAACAGATTAGGCGTGCGTTTTTGGGGAGGGTAGTTATATTTTTGGTAAAGCGGACATTTTTTATTGGAGTTTTTCTATAGAAATCCTTTCCTTATCTCAGTTTGTATCACCTTAGGCAAAGACACATTAACTGAGAGAGATGTATCCATATTCATTTTACCATTTGTTTAATCTTTTATACTTGACCAAACATACGAACAACTCGAATAATAAATCGTATTATTGCTTAATGCTTTATTCACCATTGTGAATGACCATTTAATTTGCATGACGGTGAATCATTTTTTATATCTTTGTTAAGATGTCATTGTATGATAAATCCACACGACATTTAGTTTTTAACAGAAAATATATACATGTCAGGGTGAAACGGATCGACAATTCAGCTTTCCATACCCGCACTCTCTCAGTGCGCATGAATTTTTATGCTGACCAAAGTACTAAGTTTTTCTACATCCGCCATGCAATAATTAAACAAACCAGTTCCCGTTTAATGTTGCAGTATAAGTCTATTCATTTAAGTTTCCATGAGTACTTTCAGTACTTTGATATATTAATTTCGCATTGCACGTGCTCGGTATTTACCTAAAGAAATGAAACTTCGAGACATTTTATTCTCCTTGAATAACAAAACTTATTTCCAAATAAATACACGTTTTACATTTTCTTGGAGACAACTGTATGTCTACAAATGCTCAGACAGAATACAGCTAAATTGCTAAAATAAACATGATTTAAATTCAGGGAAAATCGATTCTGTCTGTATACTAGTATGAAAGTGGAAGCTTGTATATATACACCGATATCATGTAACATAATACTGTTTGAGTGTACGTGTATTTGTAGCGGAATCATCGTCGTACTTCGATACAGAACAGAATATTTACTGTATGTTCATTTATTTTCGCTGGGCTCAATTTTCGTGGTTTTTACTAAAATCGCTAGTTCGTGGGGACATAATTTCGTGGATTTTGATATTTGAAAAACAAAATGCCTTATCTCTGCATTTAAATTCGTGGGGATTTATTTTCGTGGATGAGCCGACCCACGAAATCAACGAAATTAAATCCTTAATGAAAATTAAGGATTCCACCGTATTTAGACTCTTGTACATCAGTACACCATCAAATATGACAAAATATAGAACAGATATTAATAATACTAATCACGCGAAGGCGAAAAGGAAAAAGAAAACACGAAACATAATAATTATACGAACAATATAGAAAAATACAATACAGAAAAATACAGAAAAATATAGAAAATTACAGAAAATTACAGAAAATTACAGAAAAATATAGAAAATTACAGAAAATTACAGAAAATTACAGAAAAATATAGAAAAATATAGAAAAATACTGAAAAATATAGATGTACATAACAGTTACAGATGTTTGACTAGACAGAGGGTGAATATGAATAAAGTCACTTGAATAACAAAAGCGATTTCTTAGAGGCCTCAATGGCTGAGTGGTTATGATAGTCTCCTGTTAAAACTCACTGTCCCTCTCTGCAGTGAGTTCGAATCCTACTCAGGGCCAGATTTTACATGTGAGTGAAGTGTCAGCATCCTCACTGAAAGTCGGTGGTTCTACCAAGATTTATAAAGCTGAACAAGTTGCCAAGCACCCCGACTGTTAACAACGTTTAACCCAAGCGAAAAATAGATCACATGACAAAGTCAGTTACAGGATTTTTTTCTCTTGGCACAGGTCTTGGACTAAATTCGGTCAATTTATGACACCTTGATTAAAGGCATTTGCTACAGTTTCAAGTTTTTTTAGCATAGACGTATAAGGAAAAATGAAAACTCTTTCATGATTTTTTTAAACTTTGCATAATTATAGCATATGGTAACAGAAACATTTAAGCAAGATGAAATAGGGGTTGACAAAAGCGTTTTTGAGTTATCTGCCTTTGAATTTGTATTTTTAGCTAAGTTTAGGTCATTTTTTATGTAAGAGTTTTCATTTTGTGAAAAACAACTGGACACGGTAGCAAATGTTTTTAAAGTCATAAAGGCATATCATAAAGATGTACGATGCCAAGAGCCCGAGGCTGCTATAGCACACAGCGCTTTGATTACATTGTCTAAAAAGACTACGCCAGTCTTATAAATATACAAATATATATGTAACATAAAGTTTTATAAACACTCACACAGAAATGTTGACGTTGTGTAAATTATAGAAGTGTCTGTAGCAAAATGATGAATACATTTCTACGTTTTCAGGTCAGCACAATTTTGGTTAGAAAATGTGAATTAATTGGCAAAGATTTCCACTTTTTCTGCAGTGTGCAACTTACTGTTAAAGCGCTACGATCGGAACGAAGAAACCGTATGATATTATTGTATAATTTACATCACCGACATTCTTCATGTCGAAGTTTTCGACAGTAAATGAACATTTTCAACCCAGTGACATAATTACACGACACCTAGCTGAAATAAGGGAGATACACTGCATGTAATGGTGACATTTTTAGGGAACTGAATTCGTCGAATCCGTGATCATCACGTTTCATCCTAGACATGTTTTTGCACCTCACATATCCCAACACTCTAGAAATTTGGTAAACTCGGTGGAATACAGTTCATGTATAAAGTTGTAACAATATTTTTACTACGCAGAAATGAAATTTCTACTTTCTAGGACTGTAGGATATACAGTACAACCTCTCCAGGGCTGCCCTCATTTTAGCAATAACCTCCCTACAACAACAACCTATTTTTGCTACTCCCAAAGTGTGTTGCTATGGACAGGTTGCATTGTAGCAAAGACCTAAATACTCCTTGATTGTAGTATACGTAGATTGTGAAATAACGATATTCTACTTATCATATGACACAGATTAAGAAATAGATGGTCCTGGTTTTTGTCAAAAACGTAATATTATTTCAACCGATCATTATTTGTCTGAATGCTTTTAAGTGAACATGAAGCCAGTAAGACTCTGACAGCAATAAAAATATTCACCAGCACGTAAAAGAAAACCTCTATCAATAGAAAAAGGCAAATGTTCACTAAAACGTAAACTGGCTTCCGTACAAAGCCAAATGGAACGGTAACCAGTTTAACAAAAACGAAGTTGTGAGTTACGTCCCTTTTCAAACTGACGGTCAGACTGAACTAAATGTTCTATCGGCCACATTAAACTAAATATTGTAAATATATCGCATCTGCCACAGGTACGTTCGACGATGATAAATAATAATGTATAACATAGATAACTTATAATATAATGATCCTCGACGAATATAAAACGTGCATTTATTGTGAAATAACCACTTAATATCTGCTCAAACAAAAGTACACATTCAGTGAAATCATAAACAAGGTATATCATATATGTATTTTTACAAATTGGCCAAATTATGATAACAGCATAAGTGGGTAATAGACGGAAAAACTCCGACTGAAAACAATAAAGGGATGGATCACATCACGTGACACGATAATATAGTATGTATGACGATCATTATGAAGCGATCAAACCACAGTTTATTTATCCAGGCATATCTTGTTCACGAAAAAGATAAATATTTTTCTAGATAATACATGGCAGATGTTCAAACTTCTAGTTTCTCCAGTAATTAATGACCTGATTTTAATCCTGACATACAGTATGAGGAAATGATGCTAGACTTTCTTCTGACCTGTAGTTATGATTTATCATTTTATACATTGATACTACACATAATATATATTTATACTTGATGACTTAATTAATGCAAGGACACTGGATTATAAATTATATACATGTATTTAATTTTGGACGTATTTTTAATGTGCTATTTATTCAGAATTGTTGTCATTGAAAGTATGTTTGATTATCATCGAATTTGCAAAAACTAATGATTATATCAAAGTCAATATTACTATGCCATTGATTTATATGCTTAAATTTGTTTAAATATGATGTAAATTTATGCACTATGTACTCATGGACTGTAAAGTCCTATGTATTTAAAAATAAACCATATCTATAACAAACTTTCTAAAACACGTAGAAATGAAAGGAAATGTAAATTGTGTAATCAGTCTCTTGAAGATGAATTTCACTTTGTTTAGAATGTCAATTATACTCAAAAATTCGAAAAAAGATTTATACCAAATATATGTATACCAAAATATATCGACCTACTCTCATCTGATAATGAAAAAAAATAACTATCTATTTTTATCTATAATTGTTTTAAACTGCGTGATGACATACTGAATCTCAGATCTCTGATCTTTTAAACACTTTTCAGTTCATTCGAATATGTTTTTTCACATACGCGATCATTTAAGATCCGCCATGACAACTTGCATATTATACTTTTCTGTCTGTCCTGAAAAGTATGAACTCGTAAATCAGAAATGTTTGAAGGCACATTTTGTATTAGAAATCTACCAATGATACTGAAAGAAAGCAGTAATTAATTTACGAGTCCGCACTTTCCTGAACAGACAGAAAAAACGTGATATCGAATTTTAATAAACTGTTTTTGATCTTAGGTTTTCCCAGTATAAACGCACGTTAACCGTGGATGGGAATCTAAAACTCGTGTTTCGAATTTCGAGAGGAATTCAGCAAAACCGCTAAATGTAACATCCACGTGACAGAAAACTGTTATGAATCAACAACAAAAACGCGATGCTGTCGTGGATTTTACGACCAACATGTGCTGATTATTATTAAATAATCTGCAAAAAGAATTTTTACAGAAGTAGAGAAAATAATTGGTGGGGAGGAACATATTACAGTTATCAGCAAAATGATTACATAAATAATCCCCCGCCTCCGATTCCAGAGATTATTTTGAAAGGTAAACCGTGAATGCATACGTGTTTTCTGGTCCGCGGTAGATGGCGGAACTATGTGGTTTTAACCCATTCTAAGTGAATGTGAACGTTTGTCAATGGAACGTGGGAAAATGAGTTTTAACAACAATTTTGATAATTAATTCTACGATTAAAAAGATTTGTTTATTTCGTTTACTTGGTTTTAAATCTTTTTTTCAAGAATTTTCCCGGAAGGTATTCTAACCAGTACTAAATAACCCTTCGAAAAGGAACCGGCAACTTCTCCTGTCTGGACCTTGAATCGAACCCGGATTGCTGGGTTACAAATAAAGCACACTAACCTCGACCACGGCTGCGATTCTAAAAGAAAGGACGTGATTCAATTTGCGTTTTTAAGCGATCAGTTTCACATGAACAATTATGATCGAGCAGTAGATGAGATTACAAGTGATTTGGAACTTTACATTTTAATTACTCGGTTCGAAAATCGCACAATTTTCAGACAAAAACTTTAAATGGTTGATCGGTTCTGCAATATGTGAACCGCTGAACCGGGCGTTCGGCTGTTAAACATCCTTGACACAAGCAAAATTAATAATGTAATATTCTATGTGATACACGAAGTTGGTCAATCGAACTCAAACAAAAATGCCAAAAAAAACGCAGTGCCGCGGCCGATGCCAAGTGGTCAGTGCACTGGATTTGTAACCCAGCGATCCTTATTGGGTTGCCGGTTTCTTGTAGATTGGGTAAACTAGTACTGTCATGACTGCATGGTTAGAATATCGTTCGGAAAAATGTGTTAGGTGGAAATAACTATACGAATGTTGGAAAACGGCGTTAAACCTGAATGAATGAATAAATAAAAAACGCTGGCTAATAAATACAAATTGCGGACTACATTTGTATTTGTATAAACCAAATTTATTCTCGTGGACGTTTACATCTAAGTTCGCGTATCAGACAATGGACAGAATTTCAATTCCATAAGGGACACAACATGTGCATTATACTTAAATACACTTCTGTGACAATGGCTATATATTGGAAATAAAACAATTGGATGTCATCTGGCCTAAAGGCGCCTATATTTTATCAAAAAGCGAGTACCAGTATGACAATGGGAATCGGTTTGTAGTAGCCACTGGGGAAAACAATGAAACAGTTAGATAATTCCTCGGATTGGAGATTAAATGTGAGAGGGGCCCTAATACAGAATTAAGGATAAAAGATGTTTTTGAACATTGTTATAAGAACATAGCTGCTTCGAGTCTTGAAGTATTGAGACTAAGTGTAGAACGAATGGATTTGGCAAAATTGACCAACTTTCCCCACCAAAATGTACGGAAGCGCCGATGAGACATTAAGACTTCACTGTTTGTAGAGTAAGAAGTGAAAACCACACACTTGGAAGTCATTTTGACCAAATAATACCCTTTAGGGGCTTAGAATATCTTGGTATTTTTGCGTTTATGTTCAATTCTCAGTTACACCTAACAGTTGCATTGAAACATCACATATGTAATTAGCTACTGACTGTTAAGTCCTAATGTCCTCTCAGCGCTTCCGTAATAATGGCATTTCTTAATTAAGGCACTATAGTTTTAGCTATGTTTATGTAGGTGGTTGGAGTTTAATTCTATGCAACTATGTGGATACGAAATCTTAATAAATCTGAACGTTTGTCAATAGAACGAACGTGAGAGGATTGGTTTTAACGACAACCTGGTAATTGATTCTTCTACGATTCTAAGAGAAGAGACTTATTTCAGTTTGCATCATAAACTTAAAAATAGAAAACAATAGCGGCTGAGACTTGGTTATTACGCTATTGTTTGTACTACATGTACATTTTTTAGAACACATAGAAGTTAGAAGACTCAAGTTAAATTGATCGCTTTGCCACAATAAATACTATTATGTAGTGCATATTTTGTATTTGTACATGTTATTTGTCAAGATTGTAAATATTGTATATACACGAATGAGACTAAATAAAAATACAAAATATGCACTACATAATAGTATTTATTGTGGCAAAGCGATCAATTTAACTTGAGTCTTCTAACTTCTATGTGTTCTAATATCTAATAGAGATAAATCTGCTAACTGTTTGACATTCTGGATTAATTATACTAAAAGTAACGAAAGACACTGAACTCTATTTCACATTACAAAAACCTGGCTGTTGGTGAACAGTAGATGTTAATTCATCTTTCAGCAGGTATCAAATAACCTTGATTTCGGTCACCTGTCGTAAACAATTAATCAACGGCGCGTGTGGTGAATATATTCATGTAAAAGTTAATCTTCATTAAGATATTAATCAAACTACATGTGCTAAGTCTTGTAAATTCAACGGAACAGAACAGAACAAAAGATATATATTTTTGGATTTGAACGATGTTCATCATCCAAAACGTTATATATACATACATTTCCAAGGGTAACATTTTAATATTAAATACGAATAATAATGATATACATCAAACAATTAATTCACTAAAACATGTACAGTTAGTATAAATGTATACTGTGCATTCAAAATTTGCATCTAGTGTTTTTAATGCACCACAAATTGGGAATAAAAAAGTGTCTTTTAGACTAGTATTAGAACAACATATCAGAACAGAACAGAACAGAACAGAACACTTCATGCGCTTAATTATTACCATTCCATTTAACCACGCGCTGATTCCAAAGCACACAAAACATCGATTGACAAATGAATAATTTATGTAGCAATGTCTGTGTAATAATTATCTCTGAGTAACCTCTTTTAAGTGGACAAACTTTATGTGCTCCGAGAATGTTCACTTAGCATTAATAGAAAATAGGTTGTATCTACAACTGAAACTTCATATTTGAAATACAATGACGTTCAGAAGAAGGCTTAGTATCTGCAAGAATATGAAATACCATGGACATCAATTGTAGAGAATTAAAATAAAAGTCGAAACGAATCAAATAATTCGGCAATATGACCCAGTCTACTAACAATCTCGTAAATCATAAACAACATACTACATGTACTTGATTGATAATTTATCTGTTGTTTAGCGGTCCATTCGACAGTTATGGTCATTTAAGAGCCGCCCCGGAGAGAGAGGGGATAAGATACAGGAGAACCAGGCATTTGTATCCCTAATCTTTTCAAATAGTTTTCCCTAGTATGTTATCGTGTCCGGATCAAAGCATCGATGCACGCCTCGACATTTTTTCTGTGATTTTCTGGACACAGTAACATGGCTCGATAGTTGGGATAAAGATACTGAAAAGGCGTCTCTGTGCAATTGGAAAGTCGGAGCCGAGAATCAAATCCACGTCCTATTCGTTTATCTATTAGCACTCGACCACAGATCATCCCCAGCCTTGATTAATAAACTAACGCTTTGATAACGGTACGTTGATGATTACAGTATCCGCCAACAGCAGCAATTAGTATTAGTACTTATGCACTTGTCAATAATTTGCCCGCCCTGGAGTAGCGGTGGGTTAACCCAAGGGACTTAGACATTTTTAGATTTTTGATGTCTAAATCTCCACCTTAGAGACAACCGTATTTGTCTAAATCCCAACCCTAGAGTCTACTTTGTGAATCAAATGCGACAGGGAAGTAAAATCCGTTCAAAGTCATTTTCCCGGGACCCGGAGTCATTCAGTTGATTAAATTTCCGCCTGTCGGAAATGGTCTTCTGTCTGAAGTCCCTTGTATGCCCGCACCCCCGGGTGGGCAAAATATTGACAGGTGCATTAATACAAATCCTCGTTTACCATTTTCCTTCATTAATATTGGGCGGAACAAAACATATTTAAACAACAAAGAGCGTAATGCAAATTAAGAATTTGAGTTTCGGCAGTCGACTTGATAATAAATGGAACCATCGGATGATTATATCTGGCCCTGAGGTTATAAAACTTGAAAACGGTCTCCGAGCTCAAAGCTCAATTAATTTCGTTTTCAAAGTAGTATGGTTGAAAAGATAGAGCTGATTAATGTTTAAATACAAATTCAGATAAATTATGCTGTCAGACTGTGGAATCATTGATTTTCGTTGGGGATTTAATTTCGTGGATTTCGTGGGTCGGCTCATCCACGAAATAAAATCCCCACGATTTTAAATGCAAAAGTAAGCCTGTTTTCTTTAAAAATCAAAATCCACGAATTTATGTCCCAATGAAATAGCCATTTTAGTAAAAACCACGAAAATTGAGCCCGGCGAAAATAAATGAAAATACAGTATCAATAATGTAATTATGTTCTGATATTAATTAACATAGAAACATTAGATTACAAAGTATGAGATTTGAGCTCGGAGACCGATCTCAAGTTTTATAACCTCGGGGCCTGATTACAGTCCAGGAACCGATGAAACATTCGTAATATCAAGTACGACGCGTGGGTAAATACTATTTATTATAATATTACTGTACTTACATGAGTGGTAATCTCATCCTTGTTTTTATATCTTGTTTGTACAGATTCCCCAGGGTTGCCTTTCGTCAAACTGGTAATGAATTTGTTCTGTCAAAATACACGTTCACCAATGAGCTACCGCGTAAAAAAACACATGACTGCGTACACTACGATGAATAGATCAGGAGTATTTGCTAATTTACCAAAAGAGTTGAACATATAATCGGTTTTCTATCTAGAGTTTTGTATACTCTTATTGTTAAACCATCTTTGTGGGTAGTTTCGGAGATTATATTTGTTAAGCTCTACTTTCGGTTACACAATCTTCTTGTGTTATAGTGTAGGAATTTAAATTAATGAGCATTCGTATGTACATACGATTGCCACACACTGACCCGATTAGTCATAAAAACTAATTTCACTACATCATAAAACTGAATACAAATGTATTAATGTTTTCACCGTTTATTTTGAAGCGTTCTTTTGTAGATCCTATTAATTCAGATGCACAATGTAGCTGTTTTTTATTTTTGCGTTTGAACGGATTTAGAGGTAGACTTTAATGCATACGGTTTAGAGCACTAACGGAGCCAGTTAACATCAAACAATACATTATCCAGTGACACACGTACAGTCATACATGAACATCAACTGTAGCCTAATAATCCTTCATAATATGTTAATCAACTTCCCCCATTTAATTTCGTTTTTTTTTTTCAGAATCGACCGCGTACTTAGCACATTAAGTGCCAAACTACATCAGAATCCGATTTCCAAGCATGAAAAAAAATCCTAAAACTTAATGCAACGTACATTCCAGTGACACACAAAAATGCCGTTTTGGATTAAAATCCAATACAATATAACATGCGGGTGTAGTTTGGAGTTAACAGATAAAATCGCGAGGCACGTTTCTTTCCTAGAATACTCTCCTACACAACATCATTGATTTCTGCCCCAAAACACACGTTATAAGATCGGCGGTATTTTGCAGTAATGAACATCCGTAAAATGTTTTGGCCGCGCGGTCTACGTCTCTATTTCGTGATTATTCCAGTTTCAATTTTATCTCCCGGTATTTATTTAGAGTCGAGACCTAGATAGGTAGATAGATGCCTCGTTGTCCGGGAAATGGCTCGGTTGACAAGACTGTGGCTGGTGCGAGTCTCTAGCATGTCTCCATAAGTTCCTATCTAGGTCTCGACTCTAAATAAATACCGGGAGCCTAGAATCGCGATAAAATTGAAACTGGAAACAAAATCATAAAACAAGAACTTGTTAATGACAAAGGGTCATGTCACATAAAAATATCATACAAAAAAAAAATCTTAAAAAAAAAAATTATTTCAATTTTTTTTGTTATATGTATTTTTTATGTGACATGACCCTTTGGTTAATGATGGTAATAATGATGATTATGTTTACTGTACTAGCAACTTGTGAAATACCTCCGAATAATGACCATCTGTCTGTAAAGTCCACGTGTCAATAAAGACCACGTGTCGATAAAAACACCTATCAATAAATACTACGTGTCAACAAAGACCACCTGTCAGTAAAGTCCACGTGTCCATAAAGACCACCTGTCAATCAAGACGACCTGTCAATAGATACCACGTGTCAGCAAAGACCACCTGTCAGTTAAGGTCATCCGTCAATAAGTGACATCTGTCAATAAAGACAGACTGTAATTAATGGCCACCTTTTGTCTTTCCCATAGGTGGCCTTTGTTCACAGGTTTGACTTATTTGGAATTAGGCAATACATGTTGCATGTACATGTATATGATAATTTTCTCATTTAAGTAGACATGCTATATATGTACCTTATATATAGACAAATAGCATGTGTATCAAACAACATTCACACCACGAAATGGTCATTATAAACAATAATACGACATGACTCAGTCTCTTTATAAATGTATTTAGTTAAAATTGTTATTTATGTATATATAAAGTGAAGTTTGAAGATAGTTATGTAGCATTTAAAGTTACATTCAAATATCTATGTTAGTATAATTCTGCTAGCGTAATTTATATCAAACCATATCAGTGTAAATGCGTGTATTAACAACATACATAATCTCTTTGAAATTGGCAAAAAGAAGGGAGGTAACCCATATGACTACTATTCACGGTTACAATTTATTGAAGCAAGATTTACTTCCCTTGATTTGCCTATACGTCATAATTATACGGATGCTTGATTCACTGTCACGTTACTTTCAATGAGCTTAAGTATAAGTGGTCACGTGTGTGAAGAAATACAATTTCCTTTTTCAATAATTTTAAATTGTTTTAAATACAGAAGTATACTGTACTACTTGAAATATAATACCGCGTGCTGATTATTAATGAGTTACGCATCGTCATCGTAATAAGATTGAAACTGTGGGGGCAGACAAAGATTCCCAGAAGAAAACACGTATATATAGAAAATCCCGACTTTCCTAAGATATCACCAGACCAACTTTGTGAATCTAGAACCGATCACTGGTGGGTGCGGAACTTCATGTTGTGCCGTGAACTCAGACGTATATAATAAATTATATACACACCGATCGGTTTTGTTCGGATCCTTTTAGATAAATATAAATCAAGCCGAGGCTAACTTTCCGCTCGAAATTGGAAAATTTATCGGGAACTGTGTTCACCTGAGTAACTGTGTTCAGATCTTCGGGGTATACGGTGTGATATATATGTATCAACAATTGTTGTATACTACGGATCGTATCGCGTTGTCGTATGTCGTATCGCGTTGTCGACAGGTTTGCGTTGTTTGATGGGTGAAATTGAAAAATAACGTCTGTAAACGTATAAAAATCACGAAATCGAGTGCCTATGGTCTAAATTAATGCATGCAATACAGTGTAGGCCTATACGCTAAAACATATTTCTTCAATTTTTAGTTATGCATGAGTGATTAAATTTACCACATAAACTTAGTTTAACTGAATTGGCTGTATCTATTTATAGACATGGCATTCCGTTACTGAACAGAACTTTTATTGGTAATTTCTCACCCGGAACGAACGTGGAAAAACCCAAGTATGGAACGCCTATCCTTTCTAAATATATAGGTGTTTAGCATTATTGAATATTTTGTCCAGTTTATGGTGGTATTGTATGTATTTACATTGCTAATGACACGCATCATGGCATAACTCGTGGAATATCGTGTACATGTGTCACATTAAAAAACTAGTATTTTGTGTTGATTTTAAGAAATAAAGAATTTACGTAATGATAAAAAAACTTCGACCAGTTATTGCTCGTTGCCAGGGATTCATAGACGAGTTCGTTTATTGGTATTTCAGTAATAAATATGTATATACATAAACTGAAGTTACACCATGGCACACTGACTGGAAACATTCACTATGTGCTTAAAAAACCCATTACCTATATTTTGATATAACAATAATGTTATTTAAATTTTTTAATAAAAATGTATCTCGTATTTATGAGCCACGATCGTGATTTTAGACTGGATTAAGAATTACACGAAAAAAAAGAAACATTCATAATACAGATCTGGCGTGACAGTTAACAGTTAACGATAAGTATGCAAAAACACAGTCCCTGTCTCTATTGTCGATTTGTCTGTATATGAAAGAAGCTACTGAAAATTCAGTTTTGAATATTAATAGGTCAGTATAAACAATATTTTTTTATTGCAAGTTTCTGTTATGTTCATCCTCATTGTATCATTAGCATACTAGTACAAATGTATAGCATGACTTCATGTATTTTCACTCATATAATTATTATTAATTTGATCATTTTCTGTGTAAATACTCACACGTGATTTACTCATGTATTTATGATATTTTTTCTGATGAAGACAGTGTACTTTGTACACGTCTGAATAAAGTATCTGTCCTGTTCTGTTCTGTTCTTATAATTAACCACGATGGCGTGCCATAATCTACTCAGACGGCGAAGCGTCCATTTAGTCGATAATTTATACGTGTACAATTACGCGAGGCGTTTTGCAATACAATGTAAAAGCAGATTCCTCGCCTACTTGATTAGTTGATATATGACTGGTGAATTAGTTATATTGTGTTTTAACTTTTTATTAAGTTACTATGATTTCTATTGAAGGATATCAGACAACTGGTAAATGTATCATGAAAGTTTAAAACGCTTTTAACAGTCTTTTTCCCTATTGACGTCTTAGAGGTGTTCAAACTTGGATATAAAAACAAACTGAATCAGGAAATATACTTATTAATTATGACTCAGCGTGATATTATTAACTCGGAAAATTCCACACGGGCCAAGTAGGTTTTAAATATGAAACGGAAATAAATTGTGATGTGCATTAGTGTAATAATTATATTGGATCAGGTTGCATCGATTTCTTGCATATAACAGTTATTATAAATGCCACGTGCATTACGAAGTATTCAAACCGTATAATCATGACGTCGGATAATGTGATTTTTGTACAGATCTGGATTTAGAGTGATGAATGAACGTTAAAAGATTTCATGAGATATTTCACAAAGCAAGCGAGTTACATTGGCTTCCGAATATTTTATTACAATAAATGGAATCCTTGTTTACCCAATATCATAGCCATTGAAAGTGATTCAGTCATAGAAAATTAGCTCGAATAATGGGATTTATTTTATATGAAACTTGAGATGCATAAATTCTAAGCCATTTGTTAAAACAACCGACATTTTGACAAACACGTGAGTTACATTTGTGTTTTTAATCAAAGTACTGAAAGTACTCTTGGAAACTGAACTTGCAGAGACTTTCACAGCAACGTGGAACGGGAGCTAGTTTAACAATTATATGGCGGATGTAGAAAAAGTAGATTGATCCGCATCAAAATTCATGCACGTCGAGCGAGTGATAGCAATGAAAAGCTGAACTAAGCGTTTACCCCTTTTAGCGTTGAATTAAAAACATCAGAATGAGTGATTTTATATCATTAAGACAGAATCCTATTCGTGCAGCATATTCACGAACGAAGAAGCTAGATTTACAAACCATCCTGAAAGTAGCGCCAAAATATGTCAATACTAACACTGACGTCATAGAGGTGATTCGCCTTCTCCGCGCGTATGGATACATACAACCTGACCTCTACCGAGAATTAGTCCACAGATACATGCGGAATCAAGGTACTAACTCACAAAAGTTCTCAAGCTTGCTTTTAGAATTAATTTCCATTCTCGCATTCAAAGATGTTGTAAGATTTATAAAAGCACTTGGCTTTGACAACTTTGCTATTGAATTAATGACAGAAAGATATGGTGAACGTGCTGACGTTATGCAAGGCGCGTGTATCGGTTTGTCAGAGGAAATATTGACGTATTACGCTAAACTTAAGTGTTACATGGATGACAACATATTCCACGACAGAAAATCAGTTCTCGAAATGAGGGCTAATGCACTTCTTGAATCGTTCAACACTTTGAATGACTTAGATGAAAAACAAATGGCTGTGAACAGGTATGTTGTGGTGACTTTTTTGCGAGCCACCTTGTACAAGGAACGACCTGATCGGGAAGGTATACTGAATGAAATGAAAGACAATATTCCAAATGACGTGGACTCCAGATTTGCCAATATTGTGTACAACGGTAAAATGGCCATCACTGCCATGCGTGCTAACGATGAAAGTGCTGCATTGGAATATGTTAACACAGCTTTAAGATTATGTGATAACTGCGAGCAGCAGTTTGTCCGAGTTTTCGCTCATCATGATCAGCAATTTGTGTACCGATGCTTGCAGTCAGCCTCGCCTTCAGAAAAATACTTGAAGAATACTCTTACATCCGGGCAATTAGGACTGGATGTGATCGTGGATTTGACGAACAATAAATCATTGATTTGGAGGAAAGCTTTGACTACTGAAATTGTTATGGCATTACTGAAGATAAAGAATAATTTTGATGTAATGCACGACCAGCCTGTAGACGATTGCGATCTTCTTTCAGCTGACAGATTTATAAAATCTTTAGACAGATACGCTGACGGCGCGTATGAAAAACGAACGGCTATGAAAACTGCCTTGTGTAAAGCCCGTATTAACGAGAAATCTAATCCAGAAATAGCCCAGTATTACTCAAAGGTAGCAGTTCAACTTGCTGGGGATGGGTCACACTTTACGACGGATCTTTTTCACATATCACGCTACAATGACTTTCTCCATAGTAATACAATGGTTAAACAAGTTGTATGATGCGATGAATCACAGTTTCGTGTCCAGTATTAACACGTGCAAGCAAGATATGTATACAGTCAAAACTGTGATCAAAGGCCACACTTGGAAAATGCAAAATGTGGCCTTTATTGACAGGTGGCCTTTATTGACAGGTTGCCTTTATTGACAGGTGGCCTTTATTGACATGTGGCCTTTATTGACATGTGGTCTTAATTGACAGGTGGCCTTTATTGACAGGTGGCATTTATTGACAGGTGGCATTTATTGACAGGTGGCCTTCATTGACAGGTGGCCTTTATTATGAGGTATTTTCGTTCTGTAATTTTTTCTTTTAAAGAATGGCCTTAATCCACAGTGTGGTCTTATTCGGATGTGGCCGCGAACACAGGTTTGACAGTGTGATTTTAAACCAACCTTGTAATATGATATCAGGGTAATGAAATACTCAGTGTTAGAATAGCGTATGTGTGATATTCCTTATTACATAAATAACTCATTGTTATCAAATTATATGTGAAAGAATACTTGCATGATAGATCAGATAACGCAACATTTCGTATTTTTCATGTGTACCGTATGAACAAAGGATTCGTGTTACGAAATATTTTACAAATTATGTTTAGAATATGTTAATAAAGAATGATTTTGATATTGTATTTGATTTCTTATACATGTAAGAGTATGTATTTAACGAGATTAATGGTGGTAAAGGTGTATAGTGCGCCGCACCCGGGGTCTAGAAACATTGTGTATAAATCTCATCGTTGGCAGAACACTTAAAACAAGCAAAGACGCGACATGTTTTTCTTTCAACAACTATGTCTTTCAACTCGGTCTTTCATGAAAATTCGACAGTAATGTCGACATTCCTCCACATGAGGAAAGGCTACCGGTTCATTATGGAAGAATAAGTTAGTACTTAGGAGGGTTCAGTAAATAAGTAAGGCCATACATAAAAAAATACTTTGTGGTAAATTTAAACCTACCCTATTAATTCCTAGTGTGTAGGTACGAACTACTTTTTTGCAATTCTTGTATGAAGTTGAAAACAAAATACTAACAGAATGCTACTTTTATTGAACAAAGTTTACCCGAGAGCCCATAAGAAAATTTGGATAGCCCGGGCTCTTTGTTGAGCAGGTAACGTTACTGCAAACAGAATATTTTTTAAGGATGGTCCAACCTATTGACATCAATTATAGTAAGAGATTGATATCACAATTAAGGTCTTTTTTAAGTTTAAACACGTAAAAACCTATATGCAGATGGTTGATGTGGTCTACCATTTTTGCACGTTTATTTCTTGTATTCAATCTACATTTACAGTATATTTGTAGTATCAGTAGATATATTTTTAGCAAGAGATATTTTATACAAAAGGTCGAGGCAACATACAAATAATTAAACAAACAGTTTAACAAGGTTACATAAACATATAGCATACATTTATTTTCAATAATACAGTAATGCATGGCATGCATGGTGCGTGTTATGAGTAAAATAAGTAAGCATAAAGTAGACGACTTGGATTCGGAAGCGTCCTCGAGCCTTGATTTATCCAAAGTTACTGAATCGTTGAGAAAATAATCGAAAGTTCCGCGTAAGTGTAATACTTGGAATCTGATAATCCAGACTTCTTGTTTCTTAGTCACGTGATAGTTCCTCATAATTGGGACTTAATATTGCATAATGTACAAATTAGGACTTTGTATCTTATAAATTGAACTTCCTATCTCATTATTAATAGAGAAATTACCACATAATTAGGACTTATTATCTCAATATTTGGACTAGATATTTGCTAATTAGGACTTTGTCTCTTATAATAAAATATTACCAACTGTGGCATGAAGAGGTTTACATATCGATTCTATATGTTTTGCAGTCAATGTTCTTTTGACATATCTTTGTTGATTAGTGCCATACGTCATAATTATTCCAAAGATTTTGATTTCGCTATTAATGTACTAATTCTGAAGATAGTGTATGTGTTTTTATTTCTTAAGAATATATGTATATATATATATAATTGAAAATAAATACAATAAAATCACTCAAACTATAATGTTCCATACCACAGGTCAGAGGATTAATTTTTCAATAGCTTTGAATAACAACACATGACCTATAAATTAAGTTCAAACACGAATTGATTTTTTTTCCATAATACATGTACAAGGTTTTAAAGCCGCTCACATACTCTGTCTGTATTGTATTGATTGAACGATATAACTGTACATACAATGTATGTCATTCTCACCAAAGGCGATATATAAGACTTTACATGCGTTTCAAATCAGACTCGCTGGGTGCATGTAACCTTTCACTGATAGAGGGTCGTGGGTTCGAGCCCCGGTACCGACCAATGTCTCTTTATGTGAGAAAGTAGGCAGTTGCTTATGGAGGATGGGAGTCTAAAATACTGGTTCGTCCCGGGAAAGATGGTTAGGTGAACTGTCCTCCTCATATGACTCTGACTGTTGAAAAGGGGCGTAAAACTCTATATAAGCAAACAAACAAAATAAACCCATTTCAAACACAGGTGCTTGGCATGTGGCTATGACCCCCATGGCCCCTCTACACCCCCCCCCCCAAAATTAAAATCTATAATACCTTTCATTATTTTGGGGGGGGTTGTAGAGGGGCCATGGGGGTCATAGCCACATGCCAAGCACCTGTGGTTTCAAATGACAAATGTAATGGTCACCGTGTACGTTCTATCGACATAGAAAACATGTTCCCTTTTCTGATTGTCGATTACATTGGCTTCTCTGATCATATCACATTGTAACAATATTTACTTTGTCAGTGTGTCAAAGGGTTTAATACCGTTTTTGTAACAACAATTTTCAGTTATATACGGCGACCAGTTCACCTTAGAACCGATTTTCCTGGACTGTAATTCTTACCATCATTAACTTACCCTTCCACAATAAGCCGACGACTTTTCTACCTATGGAGGAAACCCATTTTTGTCAAATTTTCATAGATCTGCCACAGCTGGAATTTGAACCCGGGTCGCCGGGCTATAAGACTAGCGTTCTAACGGCACTCCACCAGACAACGGCACCAGCTATATATAATATAGTATTTATTACCATACGTTAGTAGTCGAACTAAATGTCGATCTTCCAGGCGAGTCATTTTTTTTTAAAAATTGATTTTCCATTTTTTTCTGGTACATTTGTTTTTAGACACAAATATTATTTCATCAAATATAAAGTTGAATTTAATTATTATTGAGTTGTATTTGGGTGATTTACGAGTTATTGGGGTGTATTGGGGGCGTTTTAACGGACCAGTATAAGGCTCGTGGGGTGATCGGCGGTCTTGTAACGCCCCTCCTTTCGATACTTTCTAACTGTCACCATTCCAACTACTGAGCGATGTACTAACTTAAGAAAATGAGGCACAAAAAGGAGCTGCCTTCACACAAAAGGATACCAGTAACCTTCCACGACCTGCGGGAGAGCCATCAGCGACAGTCAGTGCCCATTCTCACAGTTACCATTGCTTGTGTCCTTTATTAAAAGCTGATCGAGCCCCAATGTGGTCACATGTACAATGCCATTCCTTTTAAACGCTTCCGTTTAGGACTTACAAGTATCACACGTCCCTGTTACTGTTTCTTCTCTTTCTTGAACTTGTGTACAAAATGTCGCGTAATAATCAAGTGAAATCGCGTCGATGAACACTTAAATAGTTGTTTCTGGTGAATATTGTAGATGTATGTCCGGCTATACGGTTTCAGGAACGGGATACCTGAATTTAGCGGTTACTAGCAAAATTGAAGAATTGTACTCAGTTACTTCCCTTTTTTATAAACCGCCATTTGTATTCAATTAGTTTGTTTGCATTCTATTTGCACGGGAAGCATTAGTTTGCAAAGAGTTTTAGGTCATTGTGCGGGCCAAAGAGTTTTAGGCTGTTAATCATTTTTGGCACTCCTTTAAGGATAGAAAAAGCTACGAATACACGAATTGTGTGTATAGCAAAGACGGTTTTGTAAGAAAGGTTTTCAACTTATCTTATGTCCTTAGATTAAAACTTTAGTGACATAGACGTATTCATTTGTTAGCATGTAGCATTGTAGTTCTGGGTCCCATAACTAAATTGGTCTTTTTTATTTCGTCTTGAACTGCAATGCAAACGTATCATCGTCAAAGCCCCTTCGACTAGTAGCATTGCATTCCTCGCTCGTCTAAATAATTGTACTCTACACTAAATGTCTATTTTAAAACTGTTGCTAACAAGAGAGGGATATCAATTGAATAATTTAAGATAAAGTTCTTTTCTTTGTGTTTTCTTTAGTTTTAATGATAAGTACCGCAGAAATAATGAGGCATCAGTATAAGCCTGTTTTTTGACTGCCATCATAGTGCCATGGAGGGTATAAAATAAATTGTACAAAATGAATTCAGATGGTTATCATAACTATCTTCATTTAACATCTTATTGTTCTAAACTAAAAAAATTATATTTACCTTTTTTAAATATACGAGGGGTGATCGAAAATTAATGAGAGTGGGTCTAGTATTTCACTATTTGAAGGCTATTTTGAAACAAAGACAGCATTATCCCAATCTTTATTCAGTCTGTATACCAAATATCAATTTCATTGCATATAAATTGATCAAATCCCATTGGTTTAATAGAGGTCCATCACATCGGAGCGGGACAGTCCGATATTGATACACAACGTCGAGTGACGTCGTCTTCCTAATGATTCCTTTAACATCGTCATTCTTTCTCAAAATATTCTCCCTGACATGGTCATGAGATACATTTACGGCGCCTATCAATCCATTGTGCATACATGTCTTTATACCACTGTGAGTCAAGACTTGAAACAATATTCTGTGCTGCATAAGAAAGTTCAGTAAAATAATCAAATCTGTTACCTCTCAAAGCTGATTTATGTACTGGGAATACACGAAAATCCATAGGTGCTAGATCGGGTGTCGCATGTCCGGTGCATTTATACATGTCAAAAGATTTTTTCTTTGGAATATCGTAGACAAATATTTTATCTTTATGTTATCAGAGTATCAGCGTGCTAAATTCAAAGAAACAAATTTGTGAACAAAAGTCTCATTAGTTCTAGATCACCCCACTTAGTTGTAGCCAGGTTTAAAGGGTACCTTCCCCTCTGGCTCTGAAAATTTCTTTGAAATTATGCAATTTTCCCCAAATATCCAATTTGCCTCTTATCTATGTATATACACTGCGACCAGGGCCTTAGCTGCACTTCCGAGGAAGGGGCCCGGGGCCCTCAGGTGAGGGAATTTCGCATCATTTTGAGGAAAAAGGGGAATTTCAGGGGATTTTTTTCAACTGACTTATAAACTTGCAATAAACATTTTAAGCTTAAAAATGTATTTAGATATATTACATACATTAATATACAGTTAATCAAAGGTTAATAACTTAATATCAGCCATTTAAGCAACAAAAAAAATAATTTTTTTTTAGGGGAATTTTTATAAAAAAATAGAGGAAAAAAGTATGTTATTTTAGGAGGGGAATGGGGTTGAATTTCGGCCCCAAAAAACGTCTAATGAGGGCCCTGGCGACACTCCATTTTCGTGGATTATGTGCAGGTGCTTGTCTGTGCAAGAAATTATAAGCAGAAATGGATAGGAGAGAAAACTAAATACAAATGTATTTGCAAGACATGATTTAAAAGTTGACGGTGTTATAAAAAGAAGAATATGCAGACATAAGCACTAAAGCAGGTATTGGCACTGCTACCAGACCATTCACTATTTTGTAAAACATGATTAGTCGATAAGGAACGCTGTCCCAATTGACTGGTCATGTTGGAATACTGTAGAACTGGTTTTATTCGCGTTAGTTTTATTTTCGCTAATATTCGCGAATCGAATACCTCGCGAATTCATAAATGTCGCGAATAATTGCTGAGTTTTATATATTTGAAAATGGGCATGTCGAAAATACGCAACTTAAGTCAGAACTAGTATTTTATCGTAGACTAATCATTTTAGTTAATCTGATGAAAGCAATATATTTAAACAATAAACAAAAACCTTTAATATTTGCAATCAAACTTTTTTTATAATATTGCTTTTACTTAATTATCGTTTGTTAAACAATTTTGGACTTCGTTTGAACATAATAGTAACAGTTTTTCACACTTATCTACCGTTTGTAAAACATATCTTCCACAACAATGCAAAACTATTATCAAGCTATTGTTATTATACTTTATTTGATATAAAACACTGCATCACAACTTTAATGTCAAACAGATCGATCACGTGTGACACACAAATATCAAAGCAACGTAAGCCTGTATTTGATCACACTTTAATCCTGCCTGATGACGTCGCGAATTCATAAATACGTGAATAAAGAAAACAGCTGCTTTTTAACAAAAAACGCGAAATTTTGGCCTCGCGAAATTAAAGCGTTCTACAGTAATTAATGTGGATTAAACAACAAAACACATAATACTAACAAACTGCGTATTACAGCCTTTATAAAAAAATAATAATAAAACAACAAACCAGGGCCTTTTTTCCTTCTATATCAGAGGCCGAAATTCGGTGACTTCCCAATTGCAAAAAGGCTGTTATTTTCCAAATTTGAGTCAAGCAATTCTAAAAAATACAATGCTATTCTAACTCGGTTGTCTATAACCTTCCAAATTTTTGGAAAAAAGGACCTGCAAACGTTGCTTCATAATAATTTTCATAGAACGTATTAACGTAAAAAGGCAGGGAATGCATACAGAACAATAACAAAATGTAGTTCTATCTAGTGTGATGAACATGATCATTAGTTCATTACAGGTTAAAAATGATTAATATAATGCTTTTGGATTAGAGAAATACAAATATATCCTATAGTTATATTAGATAAAAAAAAATAACTTGGATACAACGAAAGCAAAGCACAACTACAGAGTTATTATACTATTCTTTAACATTAAACAAAACTTTAGAATTCATACCATTGGGATATAGAGTTTTAAGTTTATAAATCCAAAAGGTTTCTTTACAAGGTAATTAACATTCTTTTTAACAATACCAATTGGCATAAAAGAAAAATCTGTCAAATCATGAGAAGTGTCATTAAAATGCATTGCAACCAAAGAAGAAAATGTAGAGTCTGTAAAGTTACAAATGTCATATCTATGACTGTTCATACGTTTAGAAACGTTTTGTGTAATTTGACCAACATTGTGTTTTTTACATCTTTTATAGGTAATCAAATATATAACATCCGTTGTTTATATTAACACGTAATTGAAAGTTTTCACCTGTTACTGAATTAAAAAAACATGAACTTTTGTTGATTGATTTGCATTATTTGTGTAAGTTCAAAACCTCTTAGCAGTAAGTGTGCATTTCACTTATTAAGACATGTACACTGTACAGTACTTGGTTGATATGATTTTCTTTAACTGTCTTTTAGATATGTGACACGTGGATTATCTTGACCTTGAATGAAACCATTGGTAGCTGAAGATATTCCGGTCTGCTCCTGAAGAGTCATTGTGACAGATAAAAAAATAAAGAAACACTTTAAGGACATAGGGTCGTATCACTCTAGAAACCTTAAAATTATACGGATGATAGGAACAGATCTCGAGTAATCATGGCTTCAACCGGTAAGTGATAATTTGAATAAACTTGTTTATTTACAACTTTTGTTTCCTGGCTCAGGCAGTAAATTTTCAACAATTTTTACTAGACTGGTACCCTAATCTAGATATCATATAACCTCCGTCGGTTTGTTTTTGCCGCGCCGGTCTTTGGCAAATACAGCCCCCACTTTTACGCATTTTTGAGAAACAAAAACATTATTATTATACGAGACTCTACATGGTGTCCTTTATTAATATTTCATTCATGTTTGAGGTACCTAGTTCATTAGATTGCTATTATTAACACTTGCCGTGATTACATGTATGTTTACCATCAAGGTTTTTTCTCGGTAATTTGGGAATATGACCCATACCCTTGGGATTGGGAATTTTCGCAGTGTTTTAATCAAAATTGGGAAAAAAATTATAACTAAAATTTTTGCAATGTTCAACTTAATCTTCTTATTCTCCCATAGAATAGTAGTAGAATAAGGTATTTACTATCAATAGAGATGTTAATGAACTTATAAAATTAATAAAAAAAAGTAAACATTTTTTTTTTTTTTGGATTGGGAATTTTTGTCTGTGAATTGGGAAAAAAAGATACTATTTTCCATTGGGAATATGACCGAATTTCGGCTACAAAATCGCCCCTAAAAAATCCCTGACCATTATGTGACAATCTGATTAAAATCATATCCTCAAACCCGCTACGCTATGAGGATCTGAAGACGACCTATAGAAGGTCACCTCAGGTGACCTTTTCCACTGGCCAATCAGCGCCTTACTTTCATAATTCTGAAAGTGATCTGATTCTATTTTTAACCGCAGTAAAAAACAATATTTGACTTGTAGTTATCACGAACACCTATTCTTACGCAACTAAATGTAATGATAGCGCCCATGTGACATGCGAGTTTATTAAATTTTCTGTACTACTATGGCCGAATCGATCAGGATTACTAAAAAAATCAAAAAGTGGTTGCAGACAAATATGTTATACGTAATTTAATGTTTACTAACGTTTAAATAACATCGTCAGGTAGAAAGTTCATTCGGCCAAAGTACCGATGAAACGAGTTATACGATTGGCTGAATTATAAATAGATATAAATAGTGATCATGGAAATTCCGACTTTTGAAAATAGAAACTAGTAAAGGCCGTCATCAGATCTTGCCGTAAGGAAGATCGAATACTTTAGTCAGATTGATTATGTGACTACTGTTTAACCTGTGAATAAAAGCCACCCTGTGAATAAAGGCCATTCTTTTAAAAATTGTCATTGATTATGTAGAATGAAATGACCTCTAAGAAAAGGCCATTTCAATAATGTCCACAATATGTATTTTCCAAGGGTGGACTTTGTTCAAAGGATTGACTGTATATACAGTATGTTTATTTAGTATAATTTTATTCATTGTGTGTTAAATTAACAAAATGCATTTTAGAATAAATCTGAAAATATTCTGTTCTGTTATGTTCTATACTTGGATTTGTTAAATAAAATTTCAAGAATTATAGAGCAACATGTAAGGCCTCTTTGAATAGTGATTTGGTGCCAAAATTCTCCCCCATTCCCCTGTCAGAAAAGTATGTAGATCTATTTACCCCTTAAATCATAAAATTCACCTACAGTAGAATTTTATTTTCCTTAAAATTAAGCTGTAGGGTAGCATTTTGTCTGTAACCATCAAGGTTATAATCTATGAAGATATACATTGTCATTTCCTGTGTCAATTTACAATTATTCTTTTTTTTTTTTTTGCTTATACATTGTATCCAGTTTTACGCCCCTTTTCAACTGTCAGGTCGTATGAGATGGTCAGTTCACCAAACCATCGTTCCTGGGAAGAACCAATACTAGACTCCCATCCTCCATAAGCAACTGCCTATTTTCCCACATACAGAGATATGGTCGATTGTGGGGCTTGAACCCACAAGTGAGAAGTTACAGTGATTTAAAGTCAGCAACCTTAACCATTCAACCACGGAGGCAGGTTATTCCTTAGTAATTTACCACATGTCAAGTTGATGATTTAATTAATACATAACTTCAATTTAATTTCAGGCTAATTCCATTCTATCTATATTCTTCAGATCAAGCTGATGCCCAGGAGGCTTATCGTCGGATAAGATGCATGAAAAATATTGCCATACCTACTATCATTGTGTCTATAGCCTGTATCATCATTGGTATACTGTCAATAGTCCAATCTGCACCCCGTTATACATTTCCATTTTGCCTCGGTGGTGCAATGATTGCTGGAATAGCGGTGTGTAACCTTTGTTAGTTCTTTTTTTTATGCCCCCCCCCACCATTTGGGCATCAAGTGTTACCTCTGTCTCCTCCATCCAAATTTTGGTTTCTTAGTGATAACTCTAAGAAATATTTAATTCATGGATTTGATCAATATTTTACATGAAGATGTATTATATAAAATTCAGGTCAAGTTCGATTTCTGTTAAATCCAAACAATGAACCCTATTTTGACTTAGCTCTCAGTGGGGGCATTCATGTCTATTATTTTTTTAATCGATAAATATTGTTGGTGTAAAATATTGAATGATGTGATAAATTTATAATTTCTGATTTTTTTTCTCAGTTTTTTTTCTTGATTTGTATTGTAATTCAAGGATAGCTTGGTACAGCATATAATTTTAGATGTTGAAATTAGGTTTTTAGCTCACATGAGCACGGTGAGCTTTTGTGGTCAGTCTTTGTCCAGCGTCGTGTGTTGTGTGTCATGCGGTGTCAACTTTCACAAAACTGGGTCAGAATGTTAATATCAACAAAGTCTCGGACAAGTTCGATAATGGGCCACTTGGGGTCAAAAACTAGGTCACCAGGACTAAATAAGGGAAAACCTTGTGAACACTCTAGAAATCACTGTTTTGATTGGATCTTCATGAAACTTTGTCAAAATGTTTATTTTAATGATATGTAGGTCAATTTCGATAATGGGTCATCTGCAGTCATAAACTAGGTCACTAGGACAAATTGCTGGAAAACCTTATGAACACTCTAGAAGTCACTGTTTTGATTGGATCATCCTGAAACCTTGTCAGAATGTTTGTCTCTATAATATCTTGGATAAGTTTGAACTTGAGTCATCTGGGGTCAAAAAACTAGGTCGCTAGGTAAAATCTTATGAAAAACCATGTTAACACTAGACAGTTGGATCTTCACCAAACTTTGTCAAATTGTTTGTTTTAATGATATGAAGGTCAAGTACAAATATGGGTCATCTGGGGTCAATAAGTAGGTCACTAGGTGAAATCTTACGAAAACCTTGTTCACATTGTAGATGTCACAGTTTTGATTGGATCTTCACCAAACCTTGTCAGAATGTTTGCCTCAATGATATGTGGGTAAAAAACTAGGTCACCAGATCGAATCTTTGGTAAAAAACCTTGTTAAAGCTCTAGATGTCACGGTTTTAATTGGATCTTCGCCAAACCATGTCAAATTGTTTGTCTTAATGATATTAAGGACATGGTCAAATATGGGTCACCTGGGGTCAAAAATTAAAATATGACTGACAATCTTTTAGTATATCAGACATGATGAACTTAGACTGTAATCCGAACTCCAAAAATCTACCACATGAAAATTGCAGTCAGTATAGCAATACTGTATACCCAGTCTGTGCACTTGAGCATTGCTATGGCGATAGGCATGTATATTTACCTCCCTTGCTTAAGTAAAGCGTTTGGTGACATGATTTTATTCACCGATCAAAAACCTTGCAAAGGGTTAAAAAGTAATGAGACTGAAACTTAGTCGCAAATATGAGCGGATGAGTGGACTTATACACCCCTGTGAAGGTCATGATTTCATATTTTTAATTTTCTTCTAAAATGTGAAATTGCAGTCACATTGTACATGCTTGCTTTATTTGCTTTGTTTATAAATTCAGGCTTATTTGATTTCAGTCATTGTTGGCTGCTGTTTGTGACATAAAACTATACAACATGTACATGGAAAATGGTAGCCATCATCCCAATGATACACCATGGGTAAGTGTTACTATACAATTTATTGTTCACCTTAGGGACTATAGAGTTGATTTATAAATTTATTGGATTTTTACATATGGGCCATTGCTTTTAGCTCACAAGAGCACAAAGTGCTCATGGTGAGCTATTGTGATCGCATGTTGTCCGTCATCCGTGCGTGCATGAGTGCGTGCGTGCATACATCAGTGCATCAACAATTGCTTTAAACAACATCTCCTTCCTAAGCAGTGGGCCAATTTCAACGAAACTTTACATGGATGTAGCATTGTCTAGTGGACCTCTACCAACTTTGTTCAAATTATGGCCCTGGGGTCAAAATTGGCTCCGCCCCATGGTGTAACTTGATTTTACATAGACTTATATAGGGACATTTTAAAAATCTTCTTGTCTGAAACCTCAAGACCTAGATTTTGTTTGTAGCATTGTCTAGTGGTCCTCTACCAAGTTAGTTCAAATTATTGCCCTGGGGTTAGAATTGGCCCTACCCCAGGGGTCACTTGATTTATATTGGCTTATATAGGAAAATTAAAAAAATCTTCTTGTTGCCTAGAGCTTAGATATTTGGTATGTAGTATTGTTTGGTGGACCTCTACCATGGTTGTTCAAATTATGTCCCTGGGGTCAAAATTGGTCCCACCTCGGCGTTTACTCTGTTTTATATAGGAAAATTAAAAAAATCTTCTTGTCTGGAGCTTGTACATCTAGGATGTAGCATTGTCTAGTGGACCTCTATCAAGTTTGTTCAAATTATGGCCTTGAGGTTAGAATTTGCCCCACCTCGGGGGTCACTTGATTTACATAGGCTTATATACGAAAATTTAAAATATCTTCTTGTCCGAAACCTAAAGACCTAGAGCTTAGATATTTTGTATGTAGCATTGTCTAGTGGTCCTCTACCATGGTTGTTCAAATTATGGCCCTAGAGTCAAAATTGACCCAGGCCAGGAGTTTACGCTAATTTATATATGCTTACATAGAAAAATTAATCATGATCATTAAGACTGTAGAGTTGATTTATATATTCATGATTTTACTTTAGGACTGTGGAGTTGATATATATATTTCTTATCTCTAGGACTGTAGAGTTGATTTATATATTCATGATTTTACTTTAGGACTGTAGAGTTGATTTATATATTCATGATTTTACTTTAGGACTGTGGAGTTGATATATATATTTATGATCTCTAGGATTGTAGAGTTGATTTATATATTCATGATTTTACCTTAGGATTGTAGAGTTGGTTTATGTATTTATGATCTCTAGGACTGTAGAGTTGGTTTATATATTCATGATTTTACTTTAGGATTGTAGAGTTGGTTTATGTATTTATGATCTCTAGGACTGTAGAGTTGATTTATATATTCATTATTTTACTTTAGGATTGTAGAGTTGGTTTATGTATTTATGATCTCTAGGATTGTAGAGTTGATTTATATATTCATGATCATTAGGACTGTAGAGTTGGTTTATGTATTTATGATCTCTAGGATTGTAGAGTTGATTTATATATTCATGATCATTAGGACTGTAGAGTTGGTTTATGTATTTATGATCTCTAGGACTGTAGAGTTGATTTATATATTCATGATCATTAGGACTGTAGAGTTGGTTTATGTATTTATGATCTCTAGGATTGTAGAGTTGATTTATATATTCATGATCATTAGGATTGTAGAGTTGGTTTATGTATTTATGATCTTTAGGACTGTAGAGTTAATTTATATATTCATGATCATTAGGACTGTAGAGTTGGTTTATGTATTTATGATCTCTAGGACTGTAGAGTTGATTTATATATTCATGATCATTAGGACTGTAGAGTTGGTTTATGTATATATGATCTCTAGGATTGTAGAGTTGATTTATATATTCATGATCATTAGGACTGTAGAGTTGGTTTATGTATTTATGATCTCTAGGATTGTAGAGTTGATTTATATATTCATGATCATTAGGACTGTAGAGTTGGTTTATGTATTTATGATCTCTAGGACTGTAGAGTTGGTTTATGTATTTATGATCTCTAGGACTGTAGAGTTGATTTATATATTCATGATCTTACTTTGGGATTGTAGAGTTGATTTATATATCCATGATCATTAGGACTGTAGAGTTGGTTTATGTATTTATGAGTTCTAGGACTGTAGAGTTAATTTATATATTCATGATCTTACTGTAGGATTGTAGAGTTGGTTTATGTATTTATTTATTCATATAGGTTGTTTTGTGTTTCCATGAATTGACTTTGGAGTCAGGGACTGTATAATTCAGTTATTAATTCATTATTATACCCCCAGATATGAAATATATGGGGACTATATTGGATTCATGCTTGTCGGTCGGTCGGTCCGTGCGTCTGTAGACACAATTTGTCCGGAGAATTTCTCAGCAATTACTTACAGGATTTCAATAAAACTTCACAGAAGTGATCAGTAGTAAGGCTAGTTGTGCTAGCTTAAAGCATTTTTCGTTCGGATTAATTTTCACTGAGTTATACCCCTTTGTTGTTTTTATTCAGTATATACAATAGGCAAATTTTGTCCGGAAAATTTCTCAGCAATTACTCTGAGGATCTCAATGAAACTTCACAGAAGTGATCAGTAGTAAGCCTAGTTGTGCATGCTTAAAGCAATTTACGTTCGGATGAATTATCACTGAGTTATACCCCTTTGTTGTTTTTATACAGTATATACAATAGCCAAATTTTGTCCGGACAATTTCTCAGCAACTACTCAAAGTATCTCAATGAAACTTCACAGAAGTGATCAGTAGTAAGCATAGTTGTGCATGCTTAAAGCATTATTCGTTCGGATTAATTTTCACTGAGTTATAGCCCTTTGTTGTTTTTAAACAGTATATACAATAGGCAAATTTTGTCCGGACAATTTCTCAGCAACTACTCACAGGATTTCAACGAAACTTCACAGAAGTAATAAGTAGTTAGCCTAGTTGTGCATGCTTAAATCATTTTTCATTTGGATTGATTTTCACTGAGTTATAGCCCCTTGTTTTTTTCTACAATATATACAATAGGCAAATTTTGTCTCGACTATTTCTCATTGACTACTGCCAGGAATTCAATAAAAATTCTCAGAAGTGATGAGTAGTTAGCCTAGTTGTTCATGCATTAAGCTTGTCTTGGTTGGATAAATTTTCACTGAGTTATGGCCCTTTGTTGTTTTTTATACAGTGTATATACGATATCTCTGTAACTACTCATAGGAATTCAATGAAACTTCACAGAAGTTATAAAAAGGAAGCATAGTTGTGCATGCAATAACCAGGTTTTGTTTGGATTAATTTTCACTGAGTTATGGCCCTTTGTTTTATACAATTAGGTAAATTTTGTCCATACCATTTCTCAACAACTACATGCAGGAATTCATTGAAACTTCTTAGAAGTGATAAGTAGTTTGCCAAGTTGTGCATGTCCACAATAGGTTTTGTCCAAGTAAATTTTAATGAGTTATGGCCCTTTGTTATTTTTTTATATAATGTATATTTAGAAACTGGTTAGGATATATCTAAGCAACAATTTGCAGGTATTAAAAAAATGAAAATGCATTATATTTCCCTCTGTAAAATGTAACAATAACTGTGTCAAGGCCGCATCTGGGGGTATTCATCACCTTTAGTGATAGTTCTAGTTTTACATTAGGTCCATAGAGTTGATCAGATTACAGTCAAACATGTGATAATGGACACCTCCAAATAAAGGCCACCCTGTGAGTAAAGGTCATTATCAAGAAAACAGTAATAGAGTATTTAGAATAAATGACCTTCAAATAAAGGCCACCTTTTACTAAAGACCACTTTATGTCTTTCTCAAGAGTGGTTTTTGTCCTCAGGTTTGACTATGTTCATATTCATTTCGTATGGTAGGACTTTGAGGTTAAAATATGTGAATTGGAGTAATGAAACTGTTAAAAATTTGATTCTAATATTTTAACAATTTTGATATATTTTTAGCTCACCAGAGCACAAAGTGCTCATGGTGTGCTATTGTGATCACATGATGTCTGCCGTCCGTCTGTACGTCTGTCTGTGCATCCGTCCGTCAACAATTGCTTTAAACAACATCTCCTTCTTAAGCAGTTGGCCAATTTCAATGAAACTTTACAGGGATGTGCCTTGCATGAAGCTCTACTTAAGTCGTCCAAAAAAATTAATTTCATTCTCGGGTTGCCATGGCAACCAATAGGCAAAACTTTAAAAATCTTCTTGTCCGATACCACAGAGCCTAAAGCTTAGATATTTTGTGTGTAGCATTGTCTAATGGAACTCTACCAAAGTTGTTCAAATTATGGCCCTGGGTCAAAATTGGCTCCGCCCCAGGGGTAACTTGATTTATATTGGCTTATTTAGGAAAATTTTAAAAAATCTTCTAGTCAGAAAATACAATGCCCAGACTATAGATATTTGGGATGTAGCATTATCTAGTGGACCTCTATCAAGATTGTTCAAGTTATGGTCCTAGGGTTAACATTGGGTCGGCACCTGGGTTCACTTGATCTTACATGAGCTTATATAGGAAAAAAGTGAAAAATTTTATTCCCTAAAGGTCTTTTTTTCTGGTGAGCGGTTATAGGCCCATCATGGCCCTCTTGTTTTATTTGCAGAGATATCAGATGATTTTTGTTGGAACATTTATGTTAATATCTTTGATTGTTGGACTTGGTATTTCTGGTATCTGGGGTATGGTTGAAGCGACAGATAATATTAAATTACCTGAGTTATTCCCGTCAGCTGAGGCAGATGAGACAGCTAAATATGGACAAAAGAACCTAGGTTATACAATAGCAACATTTGTTCTTGTGTTGATATTATGTATACTGAAAATGATGGCTTTCTGTGCCTGTCAGTGTTACTATGAAGCAGTAGGAGTGGATATAGGTCCATATCCGAGGGATTCTAATGGTAGAATTGATTATGATCGTCAAAGATACCTACGTGCAGCTAGGGATCGCACTAACTATATGGCAAATGTTGGAAGTTCTACGAGTCGAGACATTAATCCATCAGACCAGGTGATTACATCATATGACAGACAGACTCGTGATAGAAATGGTCTCTCTAACTATCTTAGTGGTGATCATGTTGTCCCATCAGCCCCTGTACAAAACAATGAAACATCTTCTTCGGACGAATCTTTTAATGCAAATCATAGAGGTGATATAAGAAGTAGTCAAGCACCTCCACCAAATTATGATGAAGTAGTTGAACCACCTCCACCCAGTTATAATGATGTCCTAGAACATGGTGGTTTCTCTGTTGACTATGTTTGAAAGACGATAAACATGATGAAACATTGTACGGGAATTAGTATCTAACCATTATAATTAGCTGTATAATTAAGTTCTTAAGTATAATTATGTTATAAATGGTGTGCGTATCAAACCTGTGTTAGCAGCCACCTCCAAATAAAGGACACCGTACAAATAAAGCCATTCTTTTAATAACGGTCATTGATTACTAAGAACAAAATGACCTCTTAATAAAGCAAATTGTCAATAAAAGCCATAGTTTGTCTTTTTCAAAGGGTGGCCTTTATTCACAGGTTTTACTGTACTTTATATAAAAATAAACCACAATCACACTGTATTATACTTATAAAGATTTAATACAGACATATTTTATGTAGTTCACCATTCTGTAATCATAGAACAGGTGTTGTATATATATATATTAATTACATTGACATATAGCTATACTGCAATTTAGTTAAACTGTCATAACAGAATAATTAAACCGTCTCCAAATGTGATTATTGTTATCTTTGTAACCAAGTTGATAGTTTTCAATAAATACAAGCATTGACTGTGATATTATGAAATCTTAAGTGAAAAATATTCATGTAGACTTCTATGTTAGATTTTTGTTTTATTATAGTTCAATATTGTCAACCATGTACAGATTAGGATGCATATTTGGGTGTTCTTTGTTAATAATAAAGCTAAAGAGAGTGGAAGCAAAGTTTATGTAGCTACCTTATTACAAAGAACACCCAAGTATGCATTTTGTCGTAGTGCTTGGCATGCTCACTGTGTACTTAGTCATTCTCGTCAGAGGCTTGCCCATTTCAGCTTTCTAAGCCTCACCGGATAAACCTTCTCCATCTCAGCACCTACCTTATATTCTCTATATTATTTTTGAAGTTAAATTTTGTTTGCCTTCTTCAACTATATTTCATTTAATGTGCCTTAACATTTTTACAAATGTTT
Source organism: Lutraria lutraria (assembly GCA_964023205.1). NCBI lineage: Eukaryota > Metazoa > Mollusca > Bivalvia > Venerida > Mactridae > Lutraria > Lutraria lutraria. The sequence goes on from OZ026840.1 coordinate 6,545,779, forward strand.
TGCCATTTTTACGGTGGGGGGGAATTACTTCATTTTATCATTTTTTTATTCTTATATATCAGAGTTTACTATAGTGCATTACCATGTTTTATTGTATTTTAGCTATGTATTATTAAGTGTATTGTCTGTTTATTTTTGTTACCTATACATTTACTTTGTTATATGTTCAGTAAATGCTTTATTATATGAGGCTAGTATTTCGTTGTGATTTAGGATTCTTTATTAAATTATATATCATATACAATTATGTGAAGTCATTTCTTTTTAATACTGTTCAAAATTTCTGATATCAGTCAAGATGAATTGGAATCCATGGGTGAATCAGTGAATAAGATAATTGATACAGAACTTCTTTCCAATGATCTGTTTCACCCTGTGTATTGATGTAATGTGGTCCAGTGGTAAATGCACTTGATTTGTAATCTGGCGATCTGGGTTTGATTTCCGGTCACGGCTGGTTCTTTTTGGAAGGGTTAGTACCGGTTCAAATACCCTTCAGGAAAACTGGTTAATAAGTGAATTCGCTATTGTGTATGAATTGTTAAACCCAAATAGATGACGAAATAAAATATGATGTTGATTCTACAAGGGCTGTTCAAGAAATAACCGAAAGAAATCTGCACAGATATAATTAGTGTTGAATCCATCTGAATACTTATGTAATGGCCCTCATTTATTTTGTTGATCATGAGATCAGGTTTTCTTACCCGCATGTTTCCGTGGCAAATTGAGTGAACATATTCCTTATGCCCAAGTCCAATCAAGCTTATTTATTTTATGTTACATGCATTCATCTATTTACAAAACAATCATGTTACTCATATTAGGAAAAAAGTGCATGTCTATGATTTCTCGATTTTGTTACAATATTGACGTTGTGTTTTCTTTCCTGTTCGCTAGTATTTTGTCAATCAAACTTGGCAGAAAAGTCAGTTCAGCAGTGGTGTAAATACAACACATAATTCTATAGATTAAACACCATTTTATTCTCAAGGAATTTATACAAGACGAGAGTAAACTAGTTAATGTATAGATACATTACAACATAAGTATGTACATGCATGTATAATGTAAAACCTGAACATCTACCATGTAATATTGGTATATACATACATATTAATAAATTACATAATACAGTCAAGCCTGTGTTAGCAGCCCCCCCCCCCCCCCCCAATAATGGCCATCCTGTGAATAAATACCATTCTTTTAAAAACTTGATTATTTCGAACAAAATGACCGAATGAAGGTTAAATTTTGTCTTTCCGAAGGGTGGCCTTTGTTTACAAGTTTAACTGTATATAAATATGTACAACATTTCCATGTATGGAGCAAAATGGACATTTTTGTCAAATGTTCATAGAAGGGTATAACCTAGCTGCCGTGACAGAAATTCCATCTTTGATCACCTGGATAGAAGTCCAGTGCACTAACCACTGGACTATGGCAATGACCATTAGTGAGGTTTAACTCTACTTTAGCATATGTACATGTTTGTACATTTCAAATTACTGTTTCCAAATAAATTTGAAATTTACCATTCAGACAATACATACTTATAGTTGATATATTCGGACTATATGTGATATACAAACATATGTATGCATATAAGAATACCAAGTATACGTAATGTTAATAAACCAAGGTGATAACCATATAAAAACTCTTTTATTTGAAATTTCCAGTATGTATACGTGTTATCTTTACAACGACAGTTACACTGGGTTAAGTGTTATATTATGCAATGGTATCAACTACCAGTACTTTCTCGACAGCCCTCTACAAGTTTGAACTACCTTTTCATTCATTTCTTAGATTAAGAATATTTGGTACTCAAACTTTGTACATCCTTACGCAGGTAGTACTCGTCATTTTCAGGATGTGTTGACATGTATTTCTCAAGAGTTGCCTCAATGCTGCTATGGCCAAATTTCTTAGCATCTTCTAGTGGGGTATTATTCCATCTGTAAAATAAAAACTACACTATATACTAATGCAACTAGTGGTACTATTTTTTAACGCGTATGTATGATCCATTAGAGGCGGTCATGTGATTGTAAGTAGAAAACTGTCTGTCTCACTTTAGAAGCTTTTGCTTCTAAAAATAGTAACATATCTAGATGTGGATTTATCCAAAATAATGCTTACATCTTGACATCATTCTTGTAATATTTAATATTAGGATCCAAAATATGACTTGTAGTTTCTTTGACAATCTTTACAGTAAAATGTCACTACCAACTCTCTCAGTACGATGATAATAACCTTACGTACTATAATAACCTTGCATTGCATAGTTCAGTTTTCAATTTTACTGTACCACTATGTTCCAATCTGGTTATCTTATCTTTTGTTTGAAAAGCGACATTTTTGGTCTCACAGTAAATCTTAAAAGGAATCATAAACCATTAAGTTACGTATCTGTTATTAATCTCTTTGAAAACTGACGTTGCATGACAATGTCTGTAACTATGGATACCAATATCATACATACCTGTCTTCCACAAACGGTGACACATTACATTTCTCCAGTAGAAATTTGACAATAGCTTCATGACCTTCAGCGGCAGCAAGATGGAGAGCCGTTCTACCGTCATAGTCACCTAGCGACATATCCATACCTAGTAAGGCATACCTACAGAAAAATAACAGATCTTTTAAAACGAATCTGATTGTATATCTGCATGACTGACGCAAAACAGACCTAGGCGCTTTTAAAATTTGTTATCAATTAAGACAATCAATACATTGATCAGTATCTACACATGTGCTTTTCTTCGGCCATTACAGCAAGGTGTCATCACAATACACATATAAATGTTTCATCTCACATCATGACCAATTACTATAATTTAACGATTTGCAACAATTTGTAACATTTTTACACCGAACCCTGAGGGACTCTGTGGTCAATGGGGTTTAGTCTCTGTATAGTAATCACCAGCCAAATCTTGACCTCTGACACAAACTTCATAATTATGTTAGTTTAAAAAGCCTGTCCATATCTTGCTTATGGGAAAGTATGTGATTCTTGTGGCTTTCTTTTAATTAAATGATGTTGAATCGATATAAAACCCAGTGTAAATCAAAGTACTGAAAGTGCCACAATACAGATAAAATCAAAAACTGAAAACTTATTTATCAAAACTATACTGTTGGTCCGAGCATGTTCAGATTTAAAGGTGTCTATAGTATATATATATATATATATAGTAAGATGCTGTCTCAAAATAAACGTCATCCTGTGAAGACAATCTGATTAAAATCATATCCTCAAACCCGCTACGCTATGAGGATCTGAAGACGACCTATAGAAGGTCACCTCAGGTGACCTTTTCCACTGGCCAATCAGCGCCTTACTTTCATAATTCTGAAAGTGATCTGATTCTATTTTTAACCGCAGTAAAAAACAATATTTGACTTGTAGTTATCACGAACACCTATTCTTACGCAACTAAATGTAATGATAGCGCCCATGTGACATGCGAGTTTATTAAATTTTCTGTACTACTATGGCCGAATCGATCAGGATTACTAAAAAAATCAAAAAGTGGTTGCAGACAAATATGTTATACGTAATTTAATGTTTACTAACGTTTAAATAACATCGTCAGGTAGAAAGTTCATTCGGCCAAAGTACCGATGAAACGAGTTATACGATTGGCTGAATTATAAATAGATATAAATAGTGATCATGGAAATTCCGACTTTTGAAAATAGAAACTAGTAAAGGCCGTCATCAGATCTTGCCGTAAGGAAGATCGAATACTTTAGTCAGATTGCCTGTGAAGAAAGACCATCCTTCGAAAACCGTCATTGATTCGTCAGTATATAAATAACACATTACCGAGGGTAACAGTACTTTCCGAGGGCTGACATTTTTACTGTTACCCACAAATTAAGCTATGTGTTATTTATTTTATTACCCCAAACTCTTTTCAAGAAAATACTGTGACAGTAAAAAAATGTTCAGTCACGTGGTACTGATACACCGCCAATATTTAACTTTCCGAAATACGGCAAATTTTAGCCCCGCCAATTTAAAGACGTATACAGTACCATGAATGTAACAGTAAAATGTTCCCTGTTTGCCTATGGAAAATTAACATTACGAAAAAAGTGAGGAGCAATAAAACAAAATGACCTCCCAGTAAAGGACATCTGTCAATAAAGAATATATTTTGTCTTTCCACAGGGTGACCTTTCTTCACAGGTTTGACTGTATGTGTCTCCGTACCTTCTCATTGCTGTAACATCCCCATTGTTGGCACTAAATAACAGATTCACCACATCCTGGGCCTTTGACTCCACAGCCCGGCCCCTGGGGTCAATCTTTTTCTGGGTATGTTTTAGATTATCATAGTTGTGAAAGTTGAATTTAGCCACCAGATTCTGTAGATATAATGGACGAATATTCAAATTCATATACAATAATTACGAAGAAATTAAATACTTATATTCATTTCAATTTTTGTATTCAAATTAAATTATATTTCTATCAAATTCAAACGATTAATAGGTAGATAGATAGATACTTTATTTCAGATCCATTAGGCCAACTGGCCCATGAGGACAACATATTTACAATCAAATACATTGATAACATACATGAAAGTATAATATACATGCATAAAACAAAACAAATCTATAAATACACTTCAGGGAGAAGATGTATACATTATCGTATGATAATAGATATCAAATCAAAAATAAATAATGATAATTACATATTATACATAGAAAGAAGTTATATTGAAATAAATCGTTGAATAATTAAATTTGTATCATTTGTTTTTTACATAAAAATGCTTTTTGAACATATATTCCCAATCTTTTAATTGCATTTTCATTTTTACTTGTAATCAGTTCTATAAATTTAAACATACATGGTCTTTCCCAAAAATAGTTGCTTATATATTGTTTTCTAAGATTTTTGTATAATGGACATTCTATAATGAAATGAAACTCGTCTTCTAATTTCACACAAAAATTACATTTTCTATCATCAAAAGGTATGCTTCTAGGTTTGTTCCATCTACCAGTTTCTATAGCTAAATAATGTGAACTTAATCTGAGTTTTGAAAACTGATAAGATGTTTTATGTAACTGGACAAATTGTACTCTATATAGCCGTTGTCCCATTTATAAAGAATTAACAGTATTTTTCGATGATGAAATTAGATTTTCCTCATTACGTGAAGATGTTGCAATCTCCTTGTGGGATGGTGAGCTAGAAATTAGAATACGCCGTCCAGAAAGACTGGTTATGATAAAAATCCAAATGTACATCATAATAAAACTGACATCTTCAAGTTTACTTCGAATCATAAAAACATATAGAGGTATTAGTGGAATAAAAAACTTTTATTCGCGTTTAAATAAAGGTTTCTTTATTTCTGTTAGTGACAGTTTTTGGTGCACTGCCAAGGCAGAGACCTTTTCAATAAGTCACCAATAATTTCTGATCACAGCCATACTGTAAACTGTATATTATACCTGACAGAACTGTACTCCCTTACAACTGTTACCCCATTTATCAAGTGGGGGAGCCCAGAGGAAGATGCCCATAACATTGGGTACCACCAACATAACACCACCAGCAACACCAGACTTAGCTGGAAGCCCAACCTGAAATAATATATATTTGTGTTACATAATATGAACTTAAAGGGGCATACCCTACAACTTGGTGCATCTAGAATCAAGGTAAATTGAGGATAAATTAGAAGCTTGTAAAGAAAAAAGCCGACGAAGAAAGTTTCAGCCAAAAATTCATCCAATTAAAAATAAAATCATAAAAATATTAGTTTCCTTAAAAGATCGGAAACTCTTTGGAATTTGTTGTACAATTTTTGGGTGGAAGTGATTTATTATTCATAGCTATGATTTTTGCGGCTAGTACCTAAACTAGTCATTTTATGACCCAAGTTCTTCTTGCAATTATCCATTATATACTGTTTTACATATACATCTAGCACATATTTATATTTTCACAGAATGTTTGTCAGTTGTAGGGTATGCCCCTTTAACAGAATATATCCCACATAGATTACATATTTGGTTTTTAAGAAATAGATAACAATATATGTGTGGACAGTTAAGTGAATGTATGTATGCCATAAAAGAAAAAGAAAATAGCAAGTTGTGATTTTAAAATACAATGCCATCTCAGGATGACCTTTGGCCAACTGACCTGAGAATGCACACGTCCCATAGAGGCTGACATGAGGAACCACTATGAAGTTTGATGATTGTAGGTAAAAGCTTTCTTATCCAATCAGTGACAAGAATTTAAAGATATTCTTAATATAACAAAAATCAGTGTTCTAATTTTTTACTTTCGAAGAACGACTGATAAAAATCTGCGCATGCTCAGAGGCGGAGCACTAAGGCGGTTAGATTACATGGGTGTATTTCCGTAATAAGAAATCAACAGACGTTGTCTTTAAGCTTTCTTAATTAAGAAGAACACCCAAATATGCCTTCCAACCTATCCTTGTTGTAAATCCAATGTGGAACCCCGTTCTAGATATTGACCGTGACGAATTTATCATACAGTTAATGTAATTATGCAGAGATGCAATATAGCATCCCTGAATTATGATACTATGGAATGGATACTCACTTTGAAAGCGAACTGTCCAGAGTAATCATACATCCCACAAGAATGCATCAGTGACAGGGTATTACGTACGGCATCAGCTGTGAGGACTTTCTCGCCTGTCATCGGGCAGATGCCACCATTGGCGAGTGTCGCCGCTATCACTGATCCAGATTCTGCAGTTACTTCGATCGAACATAACTAGAACAAACACATAGAACAAAATTAATACTGCACAGTCTACAAAGTCTACCCATACGAAAAGTGGTACTATTTTCTGTGTTGTTATTAGGTCGACGGACGTTTTTTTAAATACGATGACACGAGAAAGAGATTTCTGAGGAAATCAACTTCCGACCATGCGACATCAATCCCTAGCTAGCACCGTTAAAACTGGAAAAATTGTTAAACATCCCTTGCTGTTGGTGCGACGTATTCACCCAATGAAAACCAAAAAACTAATATAGCATGGAATTTTACTTTAAAAAAAGTTTGATAGATCGCTAATTATGTATAGGAAGACGAGAAGATTATCAGGCGTTCATTAAAATACTCATCAAATAATTATTTACCTGGAAGTAGAACTCCAATACTTCATGTAAGTCCACGCCTTCTGGGAAACACTAAGATAGATAGAATATAATTATATAACAAATGATTACGTTTCACAAAGTAGCAATATTGTAATACAAACATGGTAGCTTGAATTATAATAATGATCGTGTCGTCAAGTATGATGCTTACGCCAATCATGATACATTATGTATTAAGTAGGTAATATGTTCATATGCTGTTAACGCTATTGATGATCAGTCAAACTTGCGAACAAATGCCAACCTTGGCAATGATGTTATGTGTACTTTTACTAAAAGGTTGCCTTTGTTTGTAGGTCATTTTGTTCTAAATTATCAATGAGTTATCAGTTTGAAAGGGATGACCTTTATCCACTGGGTGGCCTTTATTCGGAGGTGGTCGCTAATACATAAACTCAAATATATGGATAAATGAGCGTCTTTTACCTTATTCTCTCGCATATAATATCCTAACGCAAAGTTTCGGTCAGCTGTGGCCCTCTCTGAAAGGTACCTGAAAGTCGATGTGCAAGAGTGAAAAGCATTTAATCTTAATTTCCACAAAACTGTCAGACATCTAGCATGTGGTACAAAAAAGCTGCCTTCTGTTCATATAAGTTGAATATCTGTCCATATCTTATACAATAATTCTGGTACTAAGTATTTGCTCATGCGTTTACATTACAAGAATGCCACACTGGTTGGGCGGAGTAATATACAATACAGTACAACCTCTCCGGAGCAACTCCCTTTGGAACAAGCAAATTATGTTGTTGTTGAGAGGTTGTTGCTCTATGGAGAATAAATAAATAGCTAAATAGCTAAATCTCACATAATTAATACGAAAACGATTTAGTATCACGAAAGAGTAATAATGTCTCAAGCTTTAACTTTGTTCAGTTCTTTATACAGTTCTCATCCCGTTCAATACACGACTGTCAAATAATGCACATTAAAACGTTGAAAAAATGTATGTTTCTGGTTTCGTGCTCATCGAAAACATGAAAGGAAGGTCGGTGCTGGCTGTTGTTTTGTTTGTGGTTGTTGTTGGTGTTTTGCCCATAAACAAACACCGAGGAGTTCCGATTGTTTGGACGAATGTGAAATTATAATAAATGTGGGGAAGTGGAAATACCGTTCCGCGGGCATGAAATGATAAAAAAGTCCAGGATCGCGGGGAGATTAGGGTAGGTCGAGTTACAAGAAATAACATTTCCACGCCTAACTATATATTGATAACTGTTCTTACACTGAATTGTTGAAGGCAAGGTGCTCTCCTCCTGTCAATTTCTTCAAATGTTCCATGGCCTGAAATAATCATAGTTAATATCTAAGAGAAAGATCTACGAGAGCAAATATGAGGGTTGTCCGTTAAGATTTAATTATGTTTGTTTGTTTTTTTTGTAAAGAAAAAACTAATATTACAATATAAACAGACATGCAGTGGTCGCCATGATTGCCAAGTCTCAGTGATCCTTCCTAACGTAGTATAAGTGCAGAGCACGCGTGGCAAAGATACTGTCAAAAATGGTGACAATTTGCAGCAGTGTCGTCATGTCGTCATCACCATGCCACTTGAGTGTCTGCTATGACATTACTAGGCGTTCGGAGTCCTTATCGCTTTGTCAGGTCGATATAACTATGATATCATTACTGTATGTTGAGCGACTGCACATGTCTTCATGGGGCTCCCGGTGAATATTGCATTTGTATGAGAAGACGCATGGTAAGAATCCTAATAGCCTGGTGAGAGCCCCGCGGGATCTCCGTGAATCGCCATTATTATAGGCCCATTGATTTCAACAGAAAAGTCATAAGCGTGTATTAATCGTGGTGGGTGCGCCATGAGAACGCGGTATGACGTCATAGGTCGCAGTAAGAGATTGGCTGTTTTAATGTTTCTATTTTAGGAACCTTGTCACCTTATATTCACGTCGGGAGGCTTCTGGAAACCGTAAGATCGCAGATGTTTGCAGCCTAAAGTGACGGTCCTTTAAGGCGATGATATGCCAAGACATACTACTAACAAAAACATACGTATATCAACTCACGGGGTACTTTGAAGAAGAACCACGTTATAACGTAAGCATTTTTTCAATATGTTATTCATGCGTATGAAAAAAGCTTTGCAATAAACAAATCCCTTTCGGTTTTAAATTAAAAGCATAGTCTCGAAACTGTAAGGACAACCCGCACACATAAGTATTGCTATAACATATCAAAATTATACCTATGCGTCAAAAGATATTTAAAAGTAATACATTGCTAAGACTAGCGTGTCTTTTTGTATATACATGTACATGTTATTGATAGTTTGAAAAAAAGTTTTCGGTAATTCTCTGAAAATCTCGTTCAGCTTTTTACTTTACGAAGTTCAATAAGCTGTTAGAGATATATCGATGTATTCTTTAATATAAGATCAAGTCTATTGTGTTAATAAGATACGATACCTTTGGTTTAGATACACATATTTTTTGAAAAAAATAAATTCTTCTTAGTTTAGGATCAGGAAGAAAGACCAACCTCTGAATATTCTTATAAATAATTTTAACTTTAAGGAAATAAGCAATTATGTACAACAAAAGCGTGACTCGTCACGAAACTGCATTTTTGAATTCGTTGTAAACAATGAACTAAATACTTATATGCTGCATCGTAAAGTTCAACAGTGTTCGCAAGAACTGTTGAGCTTTCGAAAGCATAGACAATTTAATATGGTTAATAAACACCTCTACCAAGACATGAGTTAGCAAACTATCACACCATCATGCAAACAATCAGGGAACAAAGGTACATGCAGGAAGTAATGCTATATACATGTATAATATACAGATACAGTACATAAAAACACGAATAAATACATTCATTGGAAGAAAAGGACAACATTCATATCTAACGATTAAAATCTAAGGAAAATTGAATAAAATTATTTATGGTACATGTATTTTTTTCACGTATTCTAGTATATTTTTATATACAGTCAAACCTGTGTTAGCGACCACCCCCGAATAAAGGTCACCATGTAAATAAAGGTTATTCTTTCGAAACATCATTGATTACTAACAAGAAAAATGTCTCTCCGAATAAAGGTCATCTGTCAATAAAGGCCACATTTTGTCTTTCTAAAGAGTGGCTTTAGTTCACAGGTTTGACTGCAACAATAAATATCTACACACTATATGATGCAAGCACACTGAAGCACGAAAATCGAATACGTAAAACATGGTGCGCCTAAATACTTAAGTAAATCAGATAATATCATAAGCTCTTCAATACATATCAACATTTTGCCATACATGGGTTTAAGGTTTTATACCCAAAATGTCCAATATTGTGGAGTGGACATCATATTATAGTTTTCCATAATAGAAAATTTATCACGAGAATTTAAAAAAAAAACAATGACTATCACATTAGTTTAATTAGCACTGAAGTCTGTGGGAGTGGCCAATTATTCGAAGAGTTAAGAAAAAGATTCAAAGATGAAAAAAAAAAATTTTTTATTTCATCAATGAAAAAAAGATAAGATTACAATATCTTCAGAAACTGATATAATTTTAAGTTTAAACAGCGGCAATAATTCTTATACGTAAATAAATTGGTGTTGTGGATATAAAACCTCTATATTTAAAGCTCTTAATTTAGAATAAACCTATTCTACACACCTACTCAGCAGGTTCTAACAATGCTATACCAAGTACAACGTGCAATAATATATTTATACAACGTTTTTTCTAACCTTATCCCTGTCTATTTTTCGTTGTTTCTCGATGGATATATCCTAAAACCAGTAATTTAAAAATGTACCAGTTGAGGTAAAAGGAAGTACATTGTACTATTTCAAATCACTCAAAATATTAAAAACGCATTTTTTCTTAGATTTATACATGTATAATATTAATATACCAGTATGTATCTGCATCTGATTTGTATAAAACTTGATTAATTTTAACCATCGGGTTAAACGTGAGGTTATGTTAATTTTGAGTTAAAGTTAGATAAAGCGATTGCATGAAACTTCGGTTATATTTGAACCGAAATTATCTCTGTTTAGATTCACAGGCAGAAGTAAGTGACCTGTGATGGAAAAAATGTATCAATTTATCAAAGTTAAGAAGTCGTCAAGATCCTCGGTTTATCTATGGGATCGAGCGTTTGGTACAACAAGAGCTGCCATCTTGCTTCTGGTCTTGGTTTTTGTCAAGTTTTAACCAAACCTCAAATTTAACCCAATGATTAAATATAATCGATGTTTGTCATACAGTTGGTTGTTGATAATTAGACAAGTGTGATCGTTTATGCTTTCTTTCAACGTTATCAAATATCACGTGGTCGTTCAGAAATTCGTATAAGACTTCTTATATTTGAAAATGTATTATAATGTAGTTTAGGCGAGCATAACCGGACCTTATGTTTATACGATTTGTGTCTGATTGGGGAAACAAATGAGTGATTACTTATTACACTGTTACATAATGTCATATGACTGGAAGTTAAGGATGTAACATTTTATATCATGTGACCGGAAGTTAAGGATGTAACATTTTATGTCATGTGACCGGAAGTTAAGGATGTAACATGGGGTTTGTAAATAAATGCATCATATACTTACATAATCAAATCTATCAGCAATGTTTAGTTCTTTCTTTAATAATGATGACACGACAATTGCTCCAGCATTGATCATTGGATTATGTGGCTTATCTGAATATAGTTAAAATATCTTGTAATTACGTAACATATAACCGTTGATAAATCTGCATGATTTACAAAAATATGTCAAACAAGAATTGTTCACATTATACAATACTTACGAAAAGAACGAACGAACCGTGCGGAACGACGAACAGACGGACGGTTATACATTAGGTATAAAAATATCAATTTTTTTCTCAATTCCTAACAAACTCATTTTTTTTCAAATGTCTGTCGTGACTTTTAAAACAAACATTTGTTGTTGTTTTTTCAATATTACTGGCATTTAAACGTATTTTATATTTTACATACTTCAACCAAGTGTACTAAACTACTCAATAAATAATGAACAGAATAGCTAGATATAAAACTGACGTTGATAATCCAGCGTTAGTTCGTTGAAGGATTTCCCACTTGGTTCCTGGCCAACGTAATTGTGGACAACTTCCGGCGTAAGATCGTTCAGCACCAGTGCGTATGCTAAAGGTTTGACGATGGATTGCAGACTGAATGGAATGTTTGTATCTCCCAACGAAAATCTGAAAATTGAAATGTTCAAATCTTAACTCAAAAACATTGTTCAGAATTGCTTAAACATGCAGTAATCGTATGTTTACAGACTGGAATATAGGATTTGTGACGTTTTCGGCAGGCCCGTAGTAAGCAATTTCAAAAGAAGGGGGGGGGTAATTGTTCATTTTGGCTGACAACAAGCGCGGAGGGGGGATACAGCCCATTTTGATTACCATTACAGCCGAAATTATTGGCGGGAGTCTAAGCACCCTTAGTCCCCACCCCTCCATTCCTATACGGCCTTGATCGATATTTCAAAGCATCAGATATTGTATGAATATGACCACAGTTAGACACATCCATCAAATATAGGCGACGAAAGTCATTACAGTAGTCATACCTGTGAACAAAGGCAATATACTTCGTCAGTTTGTTCTGTTAAAAATTGCCTTCATTCACAAGGTGGCCTTTATTCGTAAGTGACTGCAAATACAGGTTTGACTGTAAATCAATAAATAACAATGTTCTTTAACATGTAATCAGAATAGGTTATAAGCTGTGTGGATTTACTACCGGTGAAGGGCTGGTATTTATTGAATGTGACAATTTTATTGAATAGAAGTGTGTGTGTGATGTTGATACCTTTGTCCATCCACGGTACATACAGAGACACCCCAGTACTTCGGATCAACACGAGCTAGTTGTGGAATGTAAGCGGCTGGCTAAAATAAAGAAGCAGTACATTTGGTTACAAAACTGTTCCGATAAATGGACATTTTTTCAATTTTACAATTTCAGGGTTACCCCCTATAAACGGTCATCTCCGTACAACAGCCACCGCTATGTTACAGCCAGTATACTAGGAACCCAAATTGACGTTTACGCCATTTTCACACCCTCAACAACAGTCACCTCATTACAACAGCCTTTTTTAACCTTCCCATGCGTGGATGTTGTAGGGAGGTTACACTGTACATTATTGTACACGCCAATGGTGAAACATGTTAATTCATAATTACCACAAATTTTACGGCTCTCATATTTATATTTTAATATGCTTAACATTACCTACTGATTGTAATTACGAGGGATGTCCCAGAAGTTCGAGGACCTTTCCCATAACTCGTCGGTAAATTTGGCTGTTTTTGTACAAAATAGAGTTTAAATTTAACATTTTAAAACCGAACTGTATCTATCTCGTATACCCGGTAATATAATAAAAGGACTGGTTTGCAATTTATCTACCCCATTTTGGGGTCAAGAAACAGGACACAGGGTTATTTTTGGGAGGCCTAGGGTGTTACCTTTCCATCTGTGATTTTTTTACAATCATTGTACATTTCCCTGATCTGTTCAGTAAACGGTTCCCATTCTGGAATAATAAACTGATTCTTTAAAGCCCGGGATATCACCACTATGTTGTCTGTGACACACCTGTATATGATAAAAACATCATGGACTTATTAAAAAATACCATGTTATCTCAGTATCACATTTCTAATCAGGTACAAGTATAAATGTACATGGTACCAAAGGGGTCTAGACATTAAAGGGATGGTGCATAATGGTAAATTGGGCCTAAGATTGCCACACAGACCAGTGAATCTTTTATATGTATAATTATAGCCGTATAATATGATACGTATGTTTTCTGGTCCATGAGGTCATTATAGGCCTAATTGACCATTTTACACTATCTCCTCAACGTGCTAGCCCCACATGCTTGGTTTAATCCATAATCATTGTATTTACAATCCGGGCAGTCATAGCACCGTGTAATACAATGGTATATTAAAGATCGTATATATTTTGCAAATGCATAATCTCTAATCCTATGAAATATTTACAATATCTCTAACAAGCAAAACGTTATGGAGTGTGTTTAATGAGGTAAAACAGGATTCCATAGGTATTATTCCGTCTTCTTTATAGAGTCAGTTGCAATAATCATAATAAAAATAAATGTTGGATTTCAACAAAAGTGAGCTAGATATATAGAGTTCTTTGTGCCTACTCGAAGAACACGACTTACGCTTTGAATGTTTCTTGGATAAAAAAATATGTCGGATTTCGCGTATAACAAAATTTAGAGTTCTCTGGAACAAACCGGTGGCATATTTTGGTTAGGACATGACTTACTCTTTGAATGTTTCCCTGGTTACACAACCACGTAGTTCATGTTCGTCATGAAGCTGTTTATGTTCCACCTCGGTAAAACTGTCAATCATCTCCTTCAGTCTGGGATCGTTATTTCGTAGTCCAGTCTGATTAAGAACCTTTGAACGGACGAAATGTGACAAGTAGTCATTTTTATGAGAAATCAGAGTTTCCGAGAAAATCAGGTTTACATCAAAACGCTGTTTTCTTTCCAACTTAACTAATATACAAATAATGTTTAACTAAAAATCATAACAATGTAAATTCATTTTCAGCAATGCCATATTGTTTAGAAAAGGACTCCAAGAAAAAAGCCGGCTTTCCCCAAAGTGATACCTTCCCCCAAAACGTGCAAACCAAACACCTACCGAATACTCATGTACATACAAAAATGGCGAGCAAAACACAGGCGCTCTCAGGGATATCGCCTTGAAACAGTTTGTAGCAAAACGACATTGCCTAGTTTTCACTTTAACTGGTTATCCTTTAAAAATTACATCTATTTGAATACACAGGTCTATGAAAAGCTTAGAGTAGTAAAACGAATAAATTTGTACAAACAAACTGAAAACTGTACCTGATTTCGGATGCAACAGATTCGGATAGATGCAAGAATCGACCAATAACGACTTTTCAAATATAATTGAATATCTCAACTGAATACTCGAATATCAGTTTGAGATTCGTTCCCATCCGCAGTATAAACTAAATAGGACATAAATTTTGTATACGTATGCTTAAGTTGAAAGCGAAACAAATACTCTTGTTTAGGTCTTTGAGACAGTTTGGGTCCCTCATTGTATGAACCCTGAATTTACCTTTTTAAATCTGTCAACGTCAACCACATCTCTTGAATCACAGAGATAATCAAACAATTTATCTTCAAAATCTTCCATCCCCGACGACAACAACTCACTGAAAAAAATTCATTGGACAAGTTTATACTAAGTACGAGTATAATTTTTTATGGGGGTAACGTGGCATCAACGATAATTCAGGGACGCTTTTTCAGTGTCCCATTTTCATCTACCAAGCCCGGTAATGTATTTAGGAAATCACAAAAAAAACGGATGATGCATGTATCGTGGTTTTACACCTGACACAATAAAGAACCAGACAAACCTATTCGAGTATGAGTAGTGATATAAATGCCCGGTTCTCCTGCATCTTCTCTCATCCCCCCCCCCCTCTCTCTCTCCCTGGGGCGATCCTGAAATGACCACAGCTGTCAAATGGGCCGTGTCTATGTTGTAAATAGGCTTGCAATGCAATGCGCCTTTGATTTATAGAAATATTAACAGTAATCAATTTTGTACGTCTATCTAAATATTGCGATTGATTGTATCTAATGAGTATATAAACTCCTAACAACAGAGCAGGTACAAGTTTGGTTGAAATTCAGTTTCTTAATTACTCGCAACAACAAATTCCAAATGATGTATCTGGCATTAAAAAAAGACTCTAAAAACCACCCCGATAATAGAATCATTGAAATACAGGATTTCTTTAAGTTAACCCATGTCGATTTTATTATTTAATCCGGCCTAAAAATATTATTTTCTGCAGTAAATAAACAGTTCATAAGGTCAACTCTGGATCAAAAATATTTTATGTGAATGAATTCGCTCTAATCCTGTAACCAGATGACTACGATATAAAGCAACTCGGACCTAGGATTATCGGAGATAAATATACGTAGTTTTCAGAGGAACTTATCCGAACGTATCGCTACTTATATTCTAAACCACAATTTTAATACTTACTACAATTATACGTATAAATAAAATTTTAATGCTTTATTTTGATTTTGGGTTTATCGCTGTATTTTCAATAATTCTTCAGTTATATACGGCGACCAGTTCACTTAAAGGGGCATGCCCAGGAACTGATGTGTCCTGGGTTTCATACACCAAAAATGCGTGTATCACGTGTAAAACCAATTATTATCAAAAAGTCAAAGAAGAATGTGCGTTCCAAAATGACTTAATATAACGCCCACGTCGGTATTTGTATGTCGATTTAAATAAAAAGATGTAAGCCTTTTATAGACGACAACGATATTTCCGATTCGTCTGAGAATTATTGAGCGTGCGCGCTGTCTTTCAAAGCTGCACAACAAGGATTACTTACCTATAATTGATCGATAGATAAACTTTATGTCACATAAATGACGTAACATGTGCAATACTTACCATTTCACAGCTTGCTGACGTTTTTTTCACGATGTTTTCGGTTTTTACAGATCCCGAAAGGGTCGAGTTGTGAAAATGACGAATCCTTTCTGAGGCCAAAATCGGCAGGTTTGGTTAATCTTGAAATGTGTATATTGAGTAAACTAGCGGGATATTTCATAGCTATTTTACATGGCTTTCATTAATTGATTTAGGCATTGAAACAATAACAATTTGATTGCTATTCGAGTCACTTCAGTTCCAGGGCATGCCCCTTTAATCAGTTTTCTTGGACCGTATTCTAACCAGTACTAACATATCCTTCCACAAGAAACCGGCAACTTCTTCACATGTAGACGAAAATTGACATAAGTTTGTTAAGTTTTCATATCAGATGAAATAATTTTATAAAAAATCGTCATGTAGTAAAATTGGTAAGAAATATTGTATCGGCTTTGACATGGGTGTTCCCAATTGACTATTTGTGCACATAAAAGGCTTGTTCGATTGGACTCTCGGTAGAAGAGAATACGCCAGCTAGAAGAGCTTAGAAGAGAAACCTAATCGAACGCAACCGCAGCCGAAATGTCTGCATCCGAGTATTATGTTTAACTAAACCATGTCGTCAAACCAATATTCTTTATTTAAACCATGTGAATAAACTAATGCATACTCTGACATTGTAAACAATTATGTTTGGTCATGTGACTAATATTTCTTCCTCCTCTTCTAACCATCGGGCGGAATAGATAGAAGAGCTTCTAAAATTAGAAGACGACTAATCGAACAGTTCAGAAGTAAAGAGGCTCTGCCTCTTCATACAGCTCTTCCGTTTCACCAATCGAACCAGCCTACAACGACAACGTGGAACTCGATTTAAACAAGTTCGCACACTCAGCATTTGAATGAGTTATTTTATAGAAACTGTTATTACATTACGAAGTTTTAAATTATTTTTCAAAGCGAAACCGTCATCATTTAGCACTATTACAAACTAAAACCATTCTTAAGTGAACAATGCAATTATTACTCGGAATTATGTGATCTTTTCATTTAAAAAAAGAGCCCAAAGAAGTTATTTAACGATAAAAACAGTTTTTTTCGTTCAGTTATTTTCTTATTTCGTTTGTAGTTCGAATATTTCTTACCTACCCATTGTTTGAGTTGCGTAAACACAAACGAACATTTCTTTAAGTTGACCTCATTAAAATGAACGATATTTCAGCTTTCCATAGCCTTCACTCATGCACAGGTACTTGACACAAAAAAGATTGTCACCATATTTTGGCCGTAAAGGCTACTTTTATATAACAGAATATCTATTATACGGCCAAAATATGGTAAAAAAATATTTTTGTGTGTGTCAAGTACCTGTGCCTTCACTCGATCGACGCGCGTGAATTTTGATGCGGACCGAAGTACTAATTTTTTCTAAATCCGCCATGCTAGTTCCCGTTCCATGTAGCAGTGCTAGTGAATGTAAAGTCACTTTCCTTGAGCACTTCCAGTACTTTGATTTTACTCTAATTTTTCATAAGTTAAATCAAAAGTAAAATATTTTTGTTACATGGCTTGTGTATACACATCATACAATGGTAAATCCTCTTATGTAGAAAAGCTTTATAATTATAAAATTGTACAGCGAAAGTTGAAATTGTTGCTTACATTTATTAATGTTAGGCAAAGTTTGTGTCAACATTTTTTCTCCATGTATGCATTTAATTATACTTCATGTATTTGTGTGTAAGAATTTATACCCTACATTATAAATATGATTATGTACTTATATTATTTGTACCAGGTACAAGGTATTCGTAAAATCCAATCCTTATTAGAAAGATATATATTTTGAAATATTTTTTGAATATTTTCTAGTATGATTAAGTTTTTTTTAAACCATTGAATAATGATGACGTAAGCATAATAAAAAATGTATCCATATTCGTTAATAAAGCTTCCGAAATGAGAAATGATATTTTCTATGTACATGAAAATTAGAACCTTCTCTCTTTGTCTTATTCTGCCATCATTGATCTTGTACATTATAATTATTGTTATAGAGATATATACATGTATATGTTGATGTATTATACTGATAAATGACTACACTGTATATATTCCCGTGGTATGATGGGAATAATGTCTTATTTTCTATAACCACGGTTCGTTGTATTTAACAAATATAGCGACAAAATCGAGACTGTCCCTCAATTCGGATAACAGGTTGTCGGATAACCGAGGCTGTACTGTATTACGTTGTATTCGATTTTATTTCATTATCATATATTACCCTTTGTGAATATACCTAACAAAGAAATGAAAATGAAAATCTAAGTTCAAAGTATAGGCGACGAAATCAAGATCCGTAGCATAATTAGAAGATCTTGATTTATCAAGTTATTTAAGTTTAACGTCGGTTTTCAACAATTTTTCAGCTACATTTACGACGGCTGATTCACCAAACAAGATTTCCTGGACTGTATTCTATCTAGTACTAACTTACCCTAACACAAGGAATAGGCAACTTTCCGACATGAGGAGGAAAATCGACATTGTTGCCAAATTTTCATGAAAGGGCATGACCTGCCGCGACCGGAAATCGAACCCGGATGGCCGAGTTACAAATCCAGCGCACCAACCACTGGACCAGGGCCGCGGCATAAGAAGATCTTTAAAAGCTGACAATAAATGACAAATATGAAAATCCATTGTTCTTTATAATGAAAATATACCCACAAATATTGAATATTACAAGCAACCAAATCACCGTGTTACTGTACCAATATACACTCAAAACCTATGTTAACGATCACTTCAGAATAAATACCAACACGTGAATGAAGGCCATTCTTATTTTAAAACCCATCATAGATTATTCAGAAGAAATTAACATCGAAATAAAGGCCACTCGTTAATAAAGGCCACATTATAATAATTTCTACTTAAAGAAAGTTAAACCGCAATTCAAATTATAAACAGATATATTTTTTGTGGGGAAATATTGGATTTAATAAGCACAATCGATGAATTCAAATGAAAAAAGAGTATTACCTTTTTTCGTTAGATAACCTTTCCATCGTTTTTATCACTTGATTTTGACGATTAATATAATTTAAACACTTTTTCCAGCGGGCAGAGGGATCGTCAGATGTTACTGTTTTACTCATTGAAAATGAAATCGTTTGTACGATTTAGGGTGGATAAATAACGTGTCTGTTCAAAATAATGATTAGAAAACGGTTCTTATTCAAAACTCCAGGTTTTTGTTTAATCCGTATTAAGACAACTAGACTTCAAAGACTAGGTTATCTCGCTTCTCTCTCAGAGAAAAGATTAAAAATATCGATATTTATATGCTGACCAATAACAATTATTATTTAAAGATATATAGTTTTATTTTTGTAAAGGCTTTTTTACATGACCTTTTAAAATCTGTGGTCATTCGGCTATCGTATTTAAACAAAATGTGATGACATTTAACGATAATGATATTTTCGTATCACCGGGAATCGATATGATTTGCAAACAAGAGATTATATAAAGAAAAAAATATTCACCTTTTTTGTTCATCATTAGTAACGGCTTTAATATCTTTTATCAGTTGTTCAGTATTGTGCAATTTTACATGACGTTTAAACAGGTCCATTACAATTTTACAATCTATTTTTCACCCATTGTGAATTCTAGGTGCAGTACAACCTCTCCAGAGCGGCCCTCTCTTAAGCAACAGCCTCCCTTCAACAGCAGCGTGATTTCTTAGTGTATTATTTAGCTATTTATTTTACCTCTTGAGAGCAACAACCTCTCAACAGAAACATAATTTTCCAACTCCCAGGTGTTGTTTTGGAGAGGTTGCACTGTATATATGTTTATCTGCAGTCTGACGGCCAGTTCGCCATCTATAGTTTACCGTGATATTTCAAACACGGTATACTTAGCTCGCTAGTTCGCCTCGGTCAATAGGACAGTTTGCAGGTGAGTATCGCACCATATTTAATAATACTTAAGGCATGCATATAAGACAATCAGATCTAAGAGAGACAACTCTAGAATAACGAGACAGTAAGTGAATATCATGCGGACATTTCGGACACTATCGGTACTGCCCAAGATGTAGATAAATTTGTTCTGTGATTTTCCTTATTTTGTTTTGATAAGAAGTTGCGATTTGTGCACGAGACAAAACTATTCTCATAGAATAAACATGAATCTTTCGCAAATTAACCAAGGAAGAAACAAATCTTATATAAAAATGATTTTATTGTACTAATATTACAATTACTGATAGATACATCTACATTAATTGTTATATATATATATATCGACCAGTAAATACGTTTTACATGTCGACTAATAATGTCGCTAAAATTAGACAAAGTGTAGGTACATCGAGAATTGTTAATTTAACAACGCAAAGCATAAACACAAGAGAGTCACGAATACAGATTGACCCATCGTGTTGCCATGGTTACCACCAACATGTCGACCACTCTCCTCTTGACGTGGAGGTACATCCGGGCAGACAGTTTGTTCCTTGTGCATTTCCTCATCACACGAGTCGAGAGCCGCATAAAACTTCATCATTTCCACAACATTTTTAGATTCACTTTCAATGTTCATCCTCGCCCAGTCGTCAACAGTTCCTAAAAGTTGATTGTCAAAAATACTTAAATATTTAAATATTCAACTTCTAATTCAGTAAAAATTATTCATTTTGTAACCGAATCGAAGCATACAAACAAATTAGATTCAAGACAAATGTAAACAAATACATGTATAGTTGATTCACACCTATACTTGACAGATTCTAGCAAACTAAATTTGCGGATTACAAAGACGACCATGCTTTTGAATGCTACGAAAATACTGAATCAATGCACACGGATTACTGTTACAAGATCTATTCCGAAGAAATGTCAAAACAAACTACCGCAACAGTCGTTATATAGGCCATTAAGTAAGAGACATCACGCGTAGATTCATGGATAAAGCCTTGAACCCCCTTTTAAACACGTGACACACGTAAATTAAGTACCTGACACCTTAAAACCAGACTTGTTAAACACAAGACATTATTCAATTTTCATCAGATGTCACAACCAAAATTAAAATTATCCCGGATATTAAGAAGTAGTTGAATTTAAAATCTAGCGCATGATGGGCCTTGGGGAGTAAGGAGAATATGTACAGATTAGAGTGCATATTTAGCTGCTCTTTGCAAATAAGGGAGCTAAAAGGAGCGTTAAGTGACTACAGTTTGCTAGTACACCAAAATAGTGTCCCACATGCGCAGTATGTACTAAGACGAAACTAAAAAGAAGGAAACTCGGTTTTGTCACTGATTGGATAAAGAAGTGGAACGAGCATTAAGATATTACATTAAAGTCTTACCTTTAGTGTAACAAGAAGTTTTCTTTAAGTTTCTGACAACGGGCAAACATTCTTTGCGACATTTTGTGTAAGGTGAGCAGTTCTCCATCACGAGATTGTACGTGGCTTTCATGCTAGGTAGAGTAATATCATGAAGTTCTCTAAATCTACAACCATGGATCACATTGCTAATGTTGAAAGTACATAACGTAACATCTTGCCAAGCTGAACATAATGGTTCAGGTATGTTTTCTGTAACAGAAAAGAATTCATTATACATTCTTCTAATCACGTTACTGCATGCACAACCCCCGGTCGCAATAGGAATTCCTCGGCTATTATCTGAAGAAAAGTGTATTTCTCAGTTACGGAACAGCCCGAGTAGTTACGATTGCCGCGGTCGCGGTTCAGTGATAACTGCGCTAGTAGTTTTGTAATCCGGCGGTCCGTGGAAGGTTCTATTGTTTTATTGGCAAATCGATTGCCGTATTTAACTGAAACCTTGTTGAAAACGGCGTTACCCCCCCCCCCCCCCCTCCCCATAAATATAGATCGATATGATGTGGCGAACACATGTAAACATGGACGGTTTTAAAATTGAGATGTTCTTCTTGTGCTGAAATAAAGAGAAACAATTGGAAACTAGTGCGCACCTTTGGGGAAATAGGTGAGGAACCCATAACACATCTCGTCATATGTTCCATCACCAAAAAATGTAGTCGTTGTCCTTGACATTGAATTGAAAACACATTCAGTTCTCAATTCATCCCCAGGTTTCAGAGTTAGTGGAGTCTGATATCTGAAATAAATAGATAAATAGACACACGGACGAACGAACGGACGGAGAAACAGAAGAACTAGCTAAAGAATAAAAAAAGTCGGACTTTTCGTCTGTTTTTAACTGTATTGTTCAACATAGTCTCAGACTAATAAAAGAAATAAGGAAATAAATCAAATAATTAAATGAATGAATATACATGTATAAGTATTAACTTCTAACAGAAGTCAATATGTAAACTAAGGAGACAAACATTGATACTGAACCATATTCGGGATATCTCTACTACTTACGTGTGTAAAACTGGTGTATTGTAATCATATTTTGCATCAAACGTAACGTCTTTTATTTTTCTTCCATCTCTGATTAATTCCACTTTTTGACTTACGCCTGGAAACATGACATAAACAGAACTTTTTATTTCGTATTTCGAAGTACTGTCAAGCCTGTGAACAAAAGCCATCATTGGATAAGACAAAATGTGACCTTTATTGATATATACAGGTTGTCTTTCTAAACGTTCTAAATAATCAATCATGTTATTTTTTAAAAATTAGTAAGAAACGAGTTAGTAAGAAATTAATTGTATGTAGAGGAGCTGCAAACTTATAAAACAGCCCACATTTAACAGTCAAGGTCATTTCAGAGCCACGCCTGATAGAGGGGAGATAAGATACAGGAAAACCGGGCATTTATATTCTTACTCTTTTCGAATTGTTTTTTTTTCTGATTCTTTATTATTTCCGGTGTAAAGCACCGATAAACGCCTCGCCCTTATTTCCTGTGATTTTCTTGTCACAGTATACTTGGCTCGATTGTCGATTTGAGGATTTCTACAAAAGTAATCAAATACCTAATCCATGCATGTGGTTGAAGGCCACGGGAACTTTGACTTCTTTCTTGATAAGTGATTTAGTACATTCCTTTGAACAGACGCCGGTATAGCTAACTTCCGGTTCTTTCGGTGGTATAGTCAAATGGTCTTGACCCACGACCAGAATACCGGCATCATGAGGTCTTAGTCTCTTTGTAAGATACAGAATCATACCGGAGCTGTCGGTGTAGTCGCCTCTCTCTTGAGGGTTGTTCCAGTGTAACTGTATAGGAAAAAGATTTATTGATTTGGGTTTTTCAGCTAAATACGACGGCCGATTGACCTGACATTTTTTCTGGATTCTTGGTAAATATTCAAATCTCCTTATACATTTTGCCGTATAAATTTACATTCGTACAAATAATCTTATTTGACCGAGTTTTCGTGATAAAAGGGAGACAAAACTTATGGTAAATAAGGAATTGGGAACAGCTAATAACCTCCCCTGGTACGGCTTAAAGTGACAAGTTGTACGGTAAACTGGTTCCCGTTGACGTGTATGTACAAAGCCTTTGGTACACTGCAACATGGAACGGGAACCAGTTTAGTAGTACGGTCGCCGCGCTATCTCTAATCAAAATCGTCGGTTTAGATGTTCCGCCCTCGGAGGCGGTCTCGGAAGGTCCAGCGTTTACGAATAATAAATGCTCATTTTTTCCTACAGAAAATTAAGAGTGAATGTAAATATATACCGGTAGTAATTGTACAATATTTCTTTACTCGATATTCATTAAGGAACGCACCTGCATGATGCCTCGTTTGTAGCCATTTCTGCCAATTCTAAACCCCATGTCAGGATGAGCACATTCACCAAGCATTCCAAAGCTCCAGATACCAAGCATGTTCTTACAGTGATCGTCTACTTCCATTCCACAATCGTAGGCTTCCCCTACTGGATGACTTGTCTCTGTATAAACAATTACATTATCTATGATGACGTAACATTTGGTCACTATATTTAAACACAAATTGGTGCAAAGTGCATAAAAGAAATCGTAAACATAATAAAAGTGAGTAACTGTGCTAGTATTTGGCATTAGTTGTTGCGTGACGCAAGTTTTTTTGTCAAACTTTACTAGACCTAGAATTTACTATTTGTTTTATAGCAATAAATACTCGTGAAATTAGATAAACAAGCTACGAGTTCATACCCCGGTGGTGTAACTTATCCTTTGCATTACTTATAACAAGGGAGATAATTGATACTAAAATTGTGATTAAACTGGTTCCCGTTCCATGTTACAGTGCACCAAAGGCTTTATACAGACAGAGTCAGTTTATTTCTAGCGTGTTCACGATAAAAAACGCATTGTGGATGAAATGGACCCGCCATCACGCGGTTTTATCAGCAACATATTTGATAGGCGCTTGATTTCTTCACTTTTACATAGATTACACAGACTGTAATATTAACAAACATCGATGGCCGCTCACGTTTGTGTTCAATTTGTGTTCAATATTGTCATAGGTTGGCTTTTGTTACAATCCGCGTTAAATGGTCTCAGTTCTTTGTTGCGACTTTTTTCAACCAATATTCTAACAGACGTCCTAAATTACAAGCGTACTTCCTTTTTTTGCAAGGATAATAGCAATGAAACGATTTCTCTGGCGTTTAACACCGCATCAACAGTCAAGGTCATGTGACAGCATTGCCGGTTTTAATGGTCGAGGAAGCTTGCAGGTACATCACAATGACCTTCCAAATTGATAGCTTCCTCGTATGTGGATTTTATTTCTGGTCTTTGGTGGGAGCCGAACTCAGCAGTGAAGGCCGGGTTAGTGGTTATTAGTGAGACACTATTACCACTCGACCATTGAGTCCCCTTTAATACCATATGATAAAAGCCTTAAATAACAGACGATGACCTACCTTCACTGTCACATCCAAATATGATCGTATGGTGCATAACGTCTACATTGTCTATGTGAGGTTCATTAGCCACTAAATGAAAGTCTCCATCTTGAGGGAAATCGAAAGCGATACATTTATAGATAGTTTCCCGTGCTGCCACCGGCGTCCCTTCCGTCATACGTATCGTGAAGTTGAATGTGTCTGAAATATACGACAACAACGCTCAATATGATAATTATGTATCTAGAAATAGACTGGTTCAGTGGGTCTCATTCCAACAATAGGAACACAGTAAAAACCTAGATATATGCATTCCATGGAATGTTAATTATTCTTTATTTTGTATTATTAATTATAAGAATTTTTTTTTATACAACTATATTTATTTTTTTATTGAAAAATATTAAACAATAAAGTTAACAAAGAATTCGGAACATTTTTCCCTTTAAAGCCCCATTAGCATTAGCTTTTTGCTGTAGAAAAATATATGCAAAAACATTTAATTGTTGATATTATCCCAAGATAATTATTACCGACGAAACAAGCCCTTTTTCGTCTGAAAACACTCATTTCACTGTGAGTTTTGCTTTTGTAAACTTGAAATATGTAGAGCGCGTGACGTCACTTTACTACGTGTGCATAGCATGACTGCGGGAAAACTCAGGTGTTCTATAAATAGTATTTATTTCAATGATATTGAAAAAAATACGATAGTGGTTTCGGAAACATTTTTTCTTGTTAAAGTATGCACGGGAGGAAAACACACCGGATTCCTCTGTTATAGAACAAACAGAAACTTTTAGGACCAATACATTTATAAGCTTATGGGACTTCAATCTGACTAAAGTATTCGATCTTCCTTACGGTAAGATCTGATGACGGCCTATACCAGTTTCTATTTTCAAAAGTCGGAATTTCCATGATCACTATTTATGTCTATTTATAATTCAGCCAATCGTATAACTCGTTTCATCGGTACTTTGGCCGAATGAACTTTCTACCTGACGATGTTATTTAAACGTTAGTAAACATTAAATTACGTATAACATATTGTCTGCAACCACTTTTTTATTTTTTTAGTAATCCTGATCGATTCGGCCATAGTAGTATAGAAAATTTAATAAACACGCATGTCACATGGGCGCTATCATTACATTTAGTTGCGTAAGAATAGGTGTTCGTGATAACTACAAGTCAAATATTGGTTTTTACTGCGGTTAAAAATAGAATCAGATCACTTTCAGAATTATGAAAGTAAGGCGCTGATTGGCTAGTGGAAAAGGTCACCTGAGGTGACCTACTATAGGTCGTCTTCAGATCCTCATAGCGTAGCGGGTTTGAGGGTATGATTTTAATCAGATTGATGGGACTTTAATGATATATAAACATATAGACATAAACTAGATTATATTAAGTCTAATGAGCAAACATGATATAACTAGATTATTGTTATTTACACAATTAATGTCACGTTTGAGCAGGTATATATCAGAATGCATTAAACATACCACTCTTCATTAAAATAAATATGAATATGAACTCAACCTCAGCTTTCACAGTTCAGTTATAATGTCAGTCAAGCCTGTGTTAGCGGATACCTCCGAATAAAGGCCACCGCAGGAATGAAGGCCATTCTTTTAAAAACCGTCATTGTTTATTTAGAACGGAATTTCCTCTAAACTGGTTCCCGTTGTCTCCGTCGGCACATTTGGTGCATTGTAACACGGAACAGGAACCAGTTTGTTTACATACCTGCATCGTCTATGGCTGGACAAACAAGTCTGTCAGGTCCACAAGAAACAAAGGTTGTCTTATCTTCGCATTCAGGACTATTCCATGGATCACATACACCTTAGTAAAATAATTACAATATTTGTACACAAATGACATCACTATAACTATTTAATATACAGTACGACATCTTCAGAGCAGCCCTCTCTTGAGCAACAATCTCCCTTCTTTCACACTGCACTTTTAACTTTTAATATAACCTCTCTAAAGCAACAAACTTACAATAACAGCAACAACATAATTTTGCTACTCCCAAAGGGCGTTGCTTTGGTGAGGTTGCACTGTATATTAATTTTCAATGTTTAGATACTGTATCTGTATACATACATATACATCTTTTTCACATTACATAATTATTATGATCGATGGATTTCACAGGTCTCGGTTGCGCTCTACGAGCGACCAATATTTATCTATGTTTCTGCTGTCGTATATCTATTCGTGTACTTTGTTTTTGCTGTAAAACATGGGTTTGCTTAATGCAATAAAACAATATTTTTGTAGTTGTAATGTATGAGTTTAACACAGTGAGATTAAGGTTCTGTTTTTCGCATCAGTTGAACGTTCATGAAAATTGAAATATTGAACGAAAATGTATTATCAGTGCATCTTAAAGATATGAATTTACAAAATAATCTTAAGTAACGGTAAGTAAATAATAATAAAAGTTATATTTAATATACAGGAGCGCCGCGAGCGGTGCCAAAGTGAGATCTATGCACCAATGATCTTTTATGTTGCTACCTCTTGTAAAGTTTTTTCACGATGCAGACGCTGACGCTGATCATGCAGACGCCGCAGACGAACTAACAAGTTTAATTTGAATTTCATCACGGTGACATTATTTTACTTACAATACAAGTAACCTATCTGAACCAATTTCTCATCCAAAACATTGCCCTTAAGGCTTATTTAGATTATTTGATTGTTTTTGATAAATAGAATAGCTTGACCTTTGGGGGTGATATAATTTTTGTTCGCAGTTCACTGTGAACCACAATGATGTTTAATCAGATTCGTTCATCTAAACGATTAAATAACAGTGACTGTCCTAATTGTGCACCGATATAAATAAAATTATTGCGGTGAATTACCGCCACATGCTTGTAAACGCGCCGTGTTTTCTATGGGCATATTGACATCTATTTCTTGTGACTTTGATCATTATGCATGTAATTACAAATGCATACATTAAATATTGTGGCGTTTTGTACAAATGCGTTGATTTATTTATTTTAGCGTGCAGCCAAGCATTACTGCTTGTGCGTCTTGATTTTAGAAAAAATAAATATGTATGCGCTTTGATGTAAAAGCACAACGAATGTTTTTGATTATTTATAGTTAGAATAATTTATATCAGAACATGTAAATCAAAGATCAGCGCATCTAATTTTATGCTCATTATAAACAATGAGTATTATTAGATTACTTGCTAAATAATGCATTAATTAATAAAAACCTAACAGTGCAGGCGAATGTTTATTATAACTAAGATCGCTTTATTATATGTGGAGTAACTGGTTTTCGTGGTATTTTATGTATGCACCTTTTCTATTTGCGCATGCGCGTTATTCCAGACAATTTGTTTACTGCAGTTCGCCTAACAGTTTCATTAGTTTGTCGCTTACGATACGCAAAAAAACACAGATTATTATGCAGTGATTTTGTCTTCTTGTGAAAACGCAATGAAACACTTAAAATCATTAAACGAATTCTTACTCTATGCATTCCATTTTCTTGTGTACTGAATATTTAGCCGAAAGGCGGACCTACCGACTAGTTCTTTACCTATAAAGGGACTGTTTCAAACATATCAACATAATCATGTTATAAGATAATAAATTCCTTGAGTTTAAATTACCTTGAATTTCAGGTAATTTCAGACGACTGACATATTTTAAATACCAGTCCAAAATTTTCCCATCTACATCGTTGACCTAGTTAATTTGAAACGCTCAAATCGGTGTATTGGGTGAACTTTTCTTTCAAAATACAGAAGAATTTTCATAATGATAAATTTGTATTATGATAATTTGCAAAATATTCTGGAATAATGAAAAGCTAATGTAAAATACGGCGATGTATCGTTAATACCACGAAATCTGGTTACGTCGCCCATGTTCTTACCCGGATGTGACAGCTCTGTTGTTTTAGATGGTGTTTTACCGGGCTCCCACACACAGTCTGGGTCACCTAACTCCTCGCCATTTGATAGACCGTCCCCATCACTGTCTTGTAAACACAACGTGCGGTCCCATGTCTTGAAGATGATAATAAAGAGGAATCCAGAGTCAAAGATTTATTATATACTAAGATTAAAGCCCCATTAGCTTTTTGAAATATGTCTCTTTTGACCTAGAAAGATGTATTATCTGTGAAACTGACTTTTACTTGGCAATGCAATAAAAACATTCCAATTTTTTTCCTTTTTAATCACATAATAGTAGAAATGTGCCACCGTATTTTCCAATGATATTGCAGAAAAAAAAAACATCATCTGACAACATTTTTACGAGATGTAGCTAAGGAAAAGCATTAGGTCTATTTTAGAGCAAATGGATCATGTTTCTCATATTTTGCTATCATTTTATCTGTTGTTCAGTATTACTAAATCCATAAAGCTAATAGGCCTTTAAATAATTTGAATAAATTGATACACCGTTGAACAAATTTCTTTTATTAGTTATAGATCAGAAATAAATTAAGGTTCCTTTTCTTTATTTAAAATTCTATGATGACGTTTCCCACATAATACAGCTTATATCGATGGACAATCTTGACCGCCATTAAATTTCACTGCGAGGTTGTAATCCTTGGTCTACGCAGTGCACTATATTACATTATATAATAAAGCGTCCATGGACAACGGTAGAATACAAGATCGGCACTACGACAAGGCATTAAGGAAATTTATGATATCATTGCCCATCGAGTCCCAAAAAGACATATAGAACAGTTTGTTCCCCATCGACTTTCCAACATAAAAACATATTTACCTTCCCATTCGCGTGAAAGTCTAAACCAAATGGATTTCTTACTCCCCCGCCTTGTTCGTTCTCGTGTCCGACACCCTGCCAAGTACTGTCTTCTCTACATGGATGAGGAACGTTATTTCCATTCGGAATTTTATCTTGAAAGAATCTGTAGCCATGGCAACGTGGCATACATATCACCAAAGCAATGACCAATGATAATCTGAAATATAAGAAAAAAACGGTGACATTTCAACTTCAGCATTTCACTATTCAAAGTCGAAAAAGAATAAAGTTGAAATCGAAGAAAAATCGTGAAATCATAAAATCGTGAAATTTTGAAGAAAAATCGTGAAATCATGAAATCATGAATTTCACATTTTTTTTCAAAATTTCACGATTTCATGTTTGCACAATTTCACGATTTTTTCTTCACGATTTCATTGATTTCACGATTTCATGATTTTTATTCGATTTCAACTTCTCGACATTGAGAAATCTTAGTAAGAAAGTCACCACCGGTCTTTCGTAAGATTTCGACCCATTCAATCAAAGAATTCGACTTATTCAAAGACCCATGACTCCAGATTTTTAGGTATGTTTACTAAATTGTTGTTATTTTTTCGCTATTAATTCTGACTTTTTTCTTGATTTCACTGCACGCACATAGTTTACAATAAAAGATGAAAAATAATTTTTTTTTCTCAATTTGTAGAATATTAACGTCAAAGTTCTGCAATTAGCCATCAACAAAAAGTTTGTTGAATATTGCGAGTTACTGATTTTAAATAATGCTGGTAAAATATATGACAATTGCAAAATAATATATTGTTTCAAGGCCAATGGCCCATACCATAAAACATTTGAATACATATACATGTACATGTAAAAACTGTTCAGTTTTCTTAAGCATTCTCCGTTGTACGGAAATGACCGAGTGGTTCCGATTATCATAATATAATCTACTTTGATACGATTTGTCCATTTTGGTGAAGGTACTTACAAAAAGTCATGAATATAACTATCAAATAAATGACATGAATAGAGTGACTGTTTTACTAACATGTGGCCTTCAGTTTATCAGAGTAAATACGTCATCCTTAACATACAAACTGCGATACTACGGCCCACAATGTGACCTGATTTGTTTTATTTACAAAAATAATGACAGGAGACTTTTATTGACACAGTCATAAATTGGACATACAGGTGAATGTGGTGATAACATCTCCATCGTGATAATGGTTAGGATGACATTACTTGGATGACTATGACCTTTTGATGTATTGTGTTTAAATAAGTACAATTAGTCCGCGGCTGTAGTGGGCTGGACTAGTTACCCGGCGATCTGGGAGCGAATCCAAGCCGCAGCAGGTCACACCCTCCTGTGAGAATTTAATACGAATGTCGATTTTCCTTCATATGTTTCGGAGTTGCCGGCTCCTATAGTGGAAGGGTAAGTTAGTACTGGTTAGAATACAGATCTGAAAAACTGGTGAGGTGGTATATCAAGGACTTATGTATGTATATAAGTCCTTGGGTATATTAATGATTTAAACTTTATTTTTCGTTGATTTCCGCGTTAGTTTCTGTATTGTTCCAATTATTTTGTATATTAAGTTATATAACTAATTTACATAACTACAATACGGAATGATTTCCAAATCCGACAAAATCAAGAATGTTATATTTTGTCGTCAAGAAATCTTAAATGACGCCGAACGAACTCTGAAGGGGTGGCAATTTTCAATGAGAACAATCATTTTCTCTCAGTCGTGTCTATAATGAAAAAAGGCCCAATGACTTTTTTAAAGGCGGAACGGATTCTTTAAACGATTTGAAAAACTTAAAAAAAAACATATGGTCACCGACATCGTTTTCGCACCATTGAAACTTATTTGAACTCGAATGACGTTAAGAGTCGTTTCTGTATTAGCCAATACATTAAAGGATATTGATTCAAAATTTCTTTATTCTGCTTTGACTTCTAAAAAAATACCATTTTCGGGTGGAAAACCGCGACGTACCTTAAAGACATTGAACCAGAAATGCGAGGTATGTGACTAAGACCCAGCAGTCCCGTATATTCCACAGTAGGGAGTCCAATAAAACTGACAGGGTCATTGATAGACTAGCTTCTAATTACATAATAAGTCACTATATGGCTAATATATAGCTACTGTATAGATACTTAAATTGATTCAATGTTTATTTTTTTTTAAGTATGTTTATATTAAATGCAAAATATTAATTTGGGGGGGGGGGGGGTCACTTATATAGTAGCTGTTCAATGTCTTTAAATATGGCTGAAAAAAGGCGTTACAGATTACAAGTCAGAGACCATATCCACAGACCGCGGACACAGAGGAGAGTTTATAATGCTGCTGTATATCGTAGAACAAATTGTTTATATAGTCAACATTTGGCTTTGTCTATAGAAGGAAGTATAATTTAATTGTTGTTCGGTACGAACACAAAGTTATTACCATTTTTCAAAAATCGCTGTTTTCATTTTTCTGCATACTAAACAGCTTGCATTAATCTTCCGCCTACGAACATAGTTCCAATTTTTCAATCCAATGGCATAAATACAAATTCAGATATTACGTGCACATAAGTCAAAATTATATGGCTATGCAATATCATAAACGAGCAATACAAAGCAGTCGTAACAAGAAAAACTATTGCAAAACGTTATAGGTAGACGAATTACAAGAACTTTTTTGTATGAAGTTGCTTTTTTCATAAAGAATATTGACCGTCTGTTTTATTCATTCCTCCATTACGGAGAGTATAACATATTTAACAAGTTATAGATAATACACATATATTGACAATCAATTTTAATCGATTAATTTAATTCTTATAACGTGTAACTTTTTCTTCGAGCATGTCTTCATGTATGAGATATCACATTCTGCATAAGTTAAGTATACAAAGAGGCAGGTCATGTAGACTATATAATATTTATGCTAATTGCTGAAATACTTTTTAGGATCAGATGGGAACATAAAACAAAGTACTAAAAGTACATGGACCGGGAACAACTTTAACAACTGCATAGCGGGTGTAGAAAAACGTTAGTAGTACTTAAGTGTGTATAAAAATTCAAGCGCGAACTATAAGGTTCGGTTTCAAAAAATTCACTCTACAATGTAATTAACTTTTGACTGATTTCTAGTTCTGAACAACAGCAGAACCTTCAGAGCTTTGATTAATATTCAGAAGGTCAAAAACCATTTACTGCTGTGTTGTAGGTGAACGAATGTACATTAAAGCAACCAGCAAACTATGTAGATGAATTTTATTAAATAGTGTACAATCATTAAACAATCAAGAAAAGCGAAAACGTTACCTGATGTCATCAATGTATTTTTTAGCGCTAGAAGAAAATCATAGAACACAATTGGTTGATAAATGTCGGGACTCAATTAAAATATAAAAATTACCTTTGAATATTCGATACATATGTTTGTTGATCAATTGTCAGTATGATCAACGTAATAAATAATTTCTTTATAAGTTGAACGTTCAGATATTCGGCTCAGTGTTTTGAGGTGGTTTCAAATGATTTCGTTGGGCTCAAAATTTTAGGAAAATTTACTTAATAATTAATTAATGAGAACTTATTTTCGTGATTGTAAATTAAAAAAAAATAGAAATATTCCAATATTTTTTTTTTTTGCAAGTTTTCTTTTCTGTGAAGTAAAATATCTGTAGATGACTCTCACGTGTCAAAAATATGCAACATGCAAATAATACACGTCAATGACCAACTTAGATCTCGATTACGCGTATCAACGTGGGGATTTGATTTCGTAGACCCACGAAATCCACGAAATTAAATTCCAAACGAAACTTAGTGAAACCTTATTTCTATCTTATAGTTGCTAACAATTATAAAATAATAAAACAAGTAAATGAACATAGAACAGCAACAACAATTTGGTGCATGGACTTACCGTCGCATTCTTAAGTCCCGTGCACGTATTTGTGTCAAACTGTGTGGTCAGTATATCACCAATACTGTTTTTTTTTCATGTACATGTATAAATACCAGGTAGGTACAAACTGACCACGCCACGCTCTGTTAACTCACGTAACCTTTGACTTCGCTGAAGAACGGCGTTAACGAAAATTGCCCGAGGGGTTATGAAATAAACAGTTTTTAGACGCATCGGTAAACTTTCGCAGTATGATTTTCTTAGCATTAAGACACTTCGTAAGATTCGGACTTGATTCATTTTCTAAAACTTAGAACTTCTTTTCATTTAAAGCAATAAGTAAAGATATATTTTTGAAGGACATCTAGCCATGTAGTAGAGAAACACTTAAGTTGAGTTTGACATTAGTTGGACATAAGCTGAACAAAATTAAAATACTCAAAGTATTCATGGGCTTGCACTGCATATGGAAAGGGAACTAGTTTATCAGTTGCATGGCGGATGTTGAAAAACGAAGTACTTTGGTCCACATCAAAATTCATACGCGCAGGGCGAGTGACGGCTGTGGAAAGCCGAACTTCCGTTCATTTTTCCTAAAACCAATTTTGATAATTTTTTTTAAAAGCGGAAACATTAGCCTTTACGAATGACTTCTTAAAGTGACGTTTTGTTGTTGTTGTTGTCATTATATTTTTTTTCTTCTGTAGTCATTTAGGAGTAAAGTCATTACAAACGTGACTATTCTTTAAAATTTAGTCAAATATTCCCATCCATATTTATTCATTACACTTCGGTCGACTACGTCAAACCTCGGCTGTATCCGACAAGCCGACATCGGAAGTAACGGGAGATTTCCCTGATGTATTACTACCAAGTAAAGCGGCCTCCGTGAAAGAAACGCAAGTCTGATTCGTTTTTTCCCTAATAAAATTAAGGTCTATAATTATATAATTATTACATTTTCCTTTCTGAAAATAGCGAGTATCACGTGACCTCGGTGTACACATTGTATATTGTCTTGATACCACATAGTCTGGGAAAATGGCGGCGCCCACGAGTTCGAAAGTAAGTCGATTTTTCGTCGAAAGTTTAAATTTTCGAGTTTTTCATGTAGCCCATGTTCCAGCCAACGATTACCCGAATCGACCAGTACCAACTTTTACATTGTTACTGCCGTAGTTTGCCCATAGACACTTAGAAATTTAAAGTGGACAGACTTTCTTATTATTCTTTTTTTCAAATTCGTTGCAGGGTCTATAGGCAAACTACGGCAGTTTTTACCTTTTGTTATTTTCACAAACTTTTGAATTAACAGTCAACAATAAATACTCGGTAATTACTCATGTTGGCAGTGGTTTCTGTATGTACATTGTACTAAACAAGGGAAGTAACCGCTGAGGGGAGTTTGATCTTGGATAGTATCAAAAGTATCCGAAATATCCACTTTTTCGTCCCTTCTGACGCATGCAACAATCGCACCATCTTGGTCTGTGTTTTTTTTGTGACCAAGTGACATAAACAAACCCTATTCCTGTCATTTGTTTTTACTTTCTATTTTGTTTCCATTGTTTTGAAAAATATTATTCATTTAAGCAAAGGTGTGGGGAAATATCATAGTGCGATCTCGGCCATTTGTTTTCGTAAAGGTCACTTAGTGACGTAAACAGGCAGTACATGTATTTTTCCCGTTAAATGTGTATCTATATGACCCCGGGTGATTCGTGAAACTTCATAGAACGACGGGCCTTACTGAGTATGATCCCTTTAGTATTTTGGGCCTAGTAAGTCAAGATCACAACTGTGATCTGCAACTTCGCACATTCGAATGTAAATGCAATATAGGCCACAACCTAGTGGTATTCAATGGCCAAATGCAATTTTGCGGCGTAAACACATTTAATTTATCATTAGCTGTATTGTTGTTTCAAGTTATAATATGGTTAATACGCCCACTGATTGTCGACAACTTATTTTGATCAATCAGTTTTCAGTCGGTTATGTCCGCTACTATATGTCTTTACGAACCACGACAGAACGACAGTCTAACCTATATTTACACATTGTGGTGAAACCACTAAGATCCTTCTTCCGTCCGATACTTATCTGTGGTCGACCACTATGCATGTATACTAGTATAGAAGGTCTACTTCCGTACATGATTTTAGATAATTAAGATCAATTTATTAGATTCAATTAGACAAATACACTGCACACAATAAAATTCGTAATTTCATACTTCAACTAAAACTTGGCTTTTGTGTAGGTGTTTATTCATTGTCTGTAGTCGTTGTATAACGAAGTTTATTTGCATGTAATAAATTATAATGCTTATGAAGTTCCCTAAATCTCTCATCAATTTAAACCTGTGAAAACGGTAAAATACAACATAGTGTATATTCTCTTTGTTTGAATTCGACTGAATGTTACTTGCGTATTTATGTAAGTCTGATGTTGCATGTTAATTAGGTATACATGCATTTGTATGTAAATGATGATGAGCCATGACTCAATTCATGAAAAAAGTACTAAAATGAAAGTGTTTTTTTTTCACCAGAATAATTATTTATTGATAGTTTCTGTGAATTCACCTGCACAATAAAAGCATCTTAAATTATGTCCATCACTTGACTTTGCAAATACAATGTAATGTTGTACATATAATGATAGAGAGAGAGTGTTTACTTGTACAATGTACTTGTAAGCATTCCATAAACCTGTACATGGTTAACTAATTAACAATTTGGTCTACCTATTTAAGATTCAGTCATCAATTACCTATTGTCAACCTCTTAGAGCGTTTAGCAATCTGAAAACCTCGGCGTTTGTCTAAAGAAAAAAATGTTTCGGATATCATAGGCAGGCCCCCATACTGTTGTTGTTCACGGACTAAGTTCCGCCATGTCAAACTCTGGGATCCAAAAGTGGAAACAAACTGTTTCTCTTTCAATGGGAACTTGATGCTCATTTTAACAATCGCGAACGATAAAGATGTTAATAATTCTGCTATTCTGAGAGTGATTCTTGAAAACGAGTGCCTAGTGTTGAAAAGGTGGATACTGGAAACCACATAACCAGTATGTGTAACGAGGCGTATTCTCAGTTACGGAAATGTCCGGAAATGCCCGAGTAGTAACGATTGAGCGCGTGGTAGTCTCCTTCCTACGCGACATTTCAGAGATCTACCGACTGATCTACCAGGATATGATTGATCAGATAAGAAAAAGATAAACATCAGTTATAAGAATTCAATTATTGGTTTATTGAAACTTAAGTAGCTGAAGAGTGGACTGTCATTACTGATAAATACAAAATGTGTATATACATGTTGTGTGATAGCAGAAAAGTTACTTGAGATATACGAGATTAGCAATAATTCTGAACTCATTGAAAGTTTGAAGTTAATTGAATATGTTTACTTTTATGAGACAAACCGAAAAACATGGGTGCCAGTATAATTATGTCTTGTTTTCATTGTGATTTTTATGTACCAAATATTATCATACAACTTTAATACATATAGTATATATGTGAGTGTGTCTAGCACTTGTGACCTGCAAAAGGACATCGGTCACACAAAATTTAGACAATGGGAAAAAGTGTCATAGCGTGTTTCTGCCAAAAGAATGGCTTGTAAGAAAACGTACACATATAGTGTACATGTACATGTCGGTGTACAGTTTTATATGATCAGTTTATTCTTCATCATTGTTCTGGTTCATGACCATTTCCTTCCAGTATTTCCTGTCCGCCAAGATGTCCATCAGGTCGGAGTTACGGGAGAATGGCAACTTCAGGCAGCCAAGTGTCAAATAGATTCTACGTACTCGACACTGCAAATATATTATCAGAGATGACATCATTACAACGCTCGTGGTTACCATGGTGATATTTAAAAAAAAATTTACTGTGTACGTTGTCCTAATTGTGGTACGTTGATTGTAAGAATTTGAAGAATTTAGAACTGAAGACATTTTTCAAGTTTAACAGAATTGAAAAAAAAATACTTTTTACCAATGAACAAGTCATACCCTACGTTCGGCATGAATTGTAGATATGCTATACACATTCTTAGAATGTCGATCTACTTTTAGAATCATTTTTTATTTTATAACTTATAACATACCCTACGTTTCCACTGCCCTTCAAGTCGGATACAAACACTATTTGTTCGAGTGTTTATGGAATAAAATTTTGCACAGAGACTTGCATGACCACCTCCTACATACAAATTATAACACATTGGATGTAAGTCTTTCACTGAAAAGAAATGATAAAACATTAAACAATATTCGTATACGAATGTACATGTCTCGCAACATACATTCTCTATCATTTGTTTTTCATTAACCCGTTCCATAGGCACAACTTAGTTAAGATAACAGCTCTAAAATAACAATGTATCGACATAGCAATGAATGAAATGAAGTGTTTTTCTTTATTTTCGAACAAAGAGAAGCAAACTTTTAAGTTTAACTTGATATGTTTATAAATCGAGCCCCGGTTACTTTCAACTAAAGCTAAATGTTTCTTTTAAGCGAAATGTATTCAGATATTACTGGTACCCATGATTCACGTGGTGTGTTCCCCGTTGGCTGAACAAACACCTACAGGGTACCAGTTCATGACATGTGTTGATTTCCTCTCACTTCACCCCAACATACAATGTACCTCTATCGCCTTGTTTGTTCATCATAGAAAAATATTTAAGCTCACGGGACGCCCTATCTTTGGACACTATGAAATTTTTCCATATTAGAAAGTAA
This sequence comes from Lutraria lutraria, assembly GCA_964023205.1. Taxonomy (NCBI): domain Eukaryota; kingdom Metazoa; phylum Mollusca; class Bivalvia; order Venerida; family Mactridae; genus Lutraria; species Lutraria lutraria. Next base: position 6,584,829 of record OZ026840.1, read on the forward strand.
ACAAAAACATCATCGACCAATTTAATGACATAATTCATAATCCTGCCTTACTGATTTGATTAATAGGCATGTTCGTAACATTTAGCATGAATAGAAACTTACGTGCTACATCATGTTCGTAGACCTTATGTTTATTGACAGTAAATGTGACGTCATAAAGACTGGATGAACATTTCAGGGGAGAGTCCTCCCTTGGCGGAGGCGTTCCGTTAGTTGTTGTTGTAGAAATTGTGGTTGTTTTTGGTGCTTTTGTAGTTGTTTTTGGTGCTTGTGTTGTTGTTTTTGGTGCTTGTGTAGTTGTTTTTGGTGCTTTTGTTGTTGTTTTTGGTGCTTGTGTTGTTGTTTTTGGTGCTTTTGTAGTTGTTTTTGGTGCTTTTGTTGTTGTTTTTGGTGCTCGTGTTGTTGTTTTTGGTGCTTTTGTAGTTGTTACTGGTTCTCGTTTCTTTCCCTTGTATTCAAAAGTCACACAGGCTGAATTTGAAAAACATAATGTTTTAGACAGTATCGTTAATTTTGCTGATCTTTTCGATCTGTTGGATTAGAGTTTCGTTGATTTTTGTTAAAGATTCCAACGTTATTCAATTAGGACTTACATATTAAACAAATTGATTATAAAATTAACATATTCAGACATACCCAATGCATAGGCATAGTGTAAGAATTACAATAGCCTTGAAAATACAGAGAAAACAACAACAACTAAGCAGGTACTTACAATTCAGTTCAAATGATCTTCTGTAAGAGCAGGAGTTATATCTAAAGGTGTGTCGCAAACAACACCAACATGATTTCCTCTTGCATTGACATTTAACATAATCTCGATGATGACAATGGTCGTCATGGTGGAAATGGATATGAAAATGATGGCCATGATGGTGATCATTCCCATGATGGTGGTAACGGCATTGGATGTCTTTGAGATGTTCCCCATTGCCAGATTTGTCCTGATTTTGGAGTCCATGGATCAAGAACTGACGATAATGACAGTATTTAATATGTGCAAACTTGACAGTGTCCTCTGTAAGAAAACATCAGCATAATGATATCATCTTGAGGAGTCAGCTACTTTGCAGAATATTATTAACACGAATGAGTTTAGTAATATCTATCATTGTTATCTCGTGATATATTGGTTCTCACAATGGAAATCAAACTTCTGAACAAAGGTCACCCTCGGGAAAGACAAAATGTTGCATTTATTGACAAGTAGCCTTTATTAATAAATGATGTTTTTTTTAAAAATGGCCTATATAGTGGTCGCAAGCACAGTTGAACAGTATATACTGTATTTTCATTTATTTTCGTTGGGCTCAATTTTCGTGTTTTTTACTAAAATGGCTATTTCGTGGGGACATAAATTCGTGGATAAAGATTTTTAAAAAGAAATGCCTTATATCTGCATTCAAATTCGTGGGGATTTGATTTCGTGGATGAGCCGACCCACGAATTCCACGAAATTAAATCCCCAACGAAAATTAATGATTCCACAGTATCAGATAAGAAAAGTATTCACAGAAAAAGCACACAACAAACATCCCACCATTCAAAAAATGTTCCAACTACAAACCACTAAACACATATATCATAGACTATACAGATTGCAGGATAAATCTCGATCTTCCGGAGAGTACCGCCTTGGAATTTTTAGAAGAAAAGCTAACCGGGGTGGGGTAGCTAGTTCTTTTGACCCTTCCCCTGGGAAACAAACAAAATACACTACATTCGTAAAGAACAGACAGGTACAAATATAGAGGACTTTACAATCAACACAACAAGATGACTATTCCAGTATTTTCTAACTTAAAATAAACCAAGACATATAAACGAAGTTCTCTACGGGAAGCCATGTTTCGAGTTATGACTTCATATCGGAAACTGTAAATGATATTTTTGAATTGTTTGTATACATGTATATGCTTTAGGACATCTTTTTCAGGCCCAATCAACCAATAGGTAAAATCAAACATAACCACACGAGTTGAAGGATATACTGCAACATCACTCAGATATATATTTTCTGTCACAAAAATATAAATGTAGGCGCATGCAATGTATTATATTGAACTTCATCAATGCATTTACAGAAAATAGAACTTTTATTTTTCACTACCTGGTTTCTTTATGTCATCACATTCATTATCAGATTGGTATTGTTCAAAACCAAGTTTCTCTAACAGTGAGTCCGCTTCAAACTCATCATCTGGTTCACCGGAGATTATCATAACATCATCATTCAGTTCCTGGTCTTTATCGGTGTTATCAGAATCCGCCATGTCCTCACATGTTGCGCTTTTGTCAATAACAATATCTGAAGAAAATAAATTAGAATGATGTTAAAGTCGAAACATTTACCTAACATGGATAAGTAAATGTCTAGAAAGGTTTTAATTAGCACAATTGTTTCCAGGTTTTAAGCTTATTTCTGATTTATTCACCCCTTCGATTTTAATTTAAAAAAAACTATGATCTTTCTTTAACTATTCTTGCACACTTCATGAATAGTGAAAGAAGTATGAATCACTACACTATTTGATATGGGTCTACGTTCATGACATATCGGCATATATAGTACCGAATCAGAGTTTCTGGATTCTGTACCAGTATGTACCTAATTCTCCAGAAAAACTGTCAACTTCTGAACAAGAATCACATAAGATTTTCCTCTGATTTCATTCATTGTAGTCAAAATGCTTTACTTGCACTATCATTTTCTAATTTATTAAACTATTTCACCTGTTCCATGCTCCTCAACAAAGTCAAAAAACTCCAAATTTGTCAAACCACTGACCGTCACTAAGAAAAACAGAGAAAAGGCAGACAAATAAACAAGTTTTAACATCGCCATCTCGCCGCTCAATGCTTAATATTGAAATGTGTTTACACGTGTATTCGATCGAAAGATTCAATTGACTGATATCCTGTCAGGTTCCGGAGGATATGTCCCGTTGGATGTAAAGTTCTGGTACAAAGCTATCGCTGGCTGTTGGGCAAGCAATTAAGTTCAGTTTCGTTGCGCCCTTCCATTTTCCAGACCCTAGTTTCTATGTAACAGTTTGTAAAGGAAAAATAGAAGAGATAATCTGTTGTACATGTAGATAAAAACTATAGAAACCTATGTTCATTTCCTTATTGTGTACGCTGAATTTGTCCAAATCAGACATTGTATCTGATTGTAACTTAAAATTAAGTAGTGATGGTATACGCTACGGAAATAAGGCCTGAATTGAACATTAAATCATTTGTATTAAAGCAACACAATGTAGCGTGCAACTAATTGCTGTTTGACATGATGCTTATATACATGTTGATTAAGTCCTTCGCGATCTCTTAGCTTAATTAACTTATCATTTTTGTTTCCATTTATTCATAGTTTGACTCGCTTATGTAAAAATGTCAATGTGTTTTTCGGGTTAATCTATGTAATTTGAGACATTGAGATTATTGAGTGTCAGATCTGGAGACGTTGGTCAGTTCGAACACTCGGCACAACACATATCATGATATATGTGAAAAGTTTATTCGTTTGTTCTTCAACGCATATCATTCAGCCGAGAACAAGGTCAGAATTACTTTGATGAACTCTCCATTTCAAATTGCAAATCATTTGTTGATTTTAACCACTATAGGTTATTTTCAGACTAAGTTAAGATGTATTATCTTAAGGTATCTGGCTTGGATGTCAGGTCAAATCAAGTTTCACCAATTTGTAGGTATAAAAACTAAACCATAATTATATGCTAAAATAAACCCACTGTATAAAGTGCATTGCAAGTGATTTGAAACAAATATTAAATTTGATTGGTCTTCTACCAATATCGCACGTAATTTACAAATTTTTGAACAATGATAACTACTCTGTTTATAGGAATATAGAGCCTTAATGACAATAAATGTATAATGCATGGAACCGTGCCTCAGATTTTTGATAACGTCCTCGCTTCGTTAGATACTTGACTTTAAAGAAATTCCGTAACCAGAACCCCGCTGTTTATAACGTAATACGCCATAAATAAAAATGAAAACAAGTATCAAAATTCTGAGGCACGGCTCCCTAGATTAACATTTTCGCTACAAAATACTAGGAACAGCTTTGAAATCCGGCGTCAAATATGACGGCAATGTTAATTCGAAAACGACACCTACTGTGTTTTTTTAAGCTGAGCAATTAACAATTAAAGTGTCGGATCATTATCGTCTCATGAAATCAACGAATTCGACACACCCCATTCAATTTTGATAGCCAATCAAAATCGCAAATGATGTATAGTAAGAGTTTTTTTTAACAAATTACTGTCATTAACGAATTAACAGTATCATATTGTACCAATACAATGCACATTACGTTAGAGATGGTTAACGCTGATAAGGAAAAGTCGATAAAGGGGTGCAGTATTTATCGCAATGAAATACCATTTTGAGCGTTCGGTTAGATTTTTTGTTGCTTGGTATTAAAGTATAAGATTTTAATCTTTGTATATAACTTTAACTATTAGTTTCCGTTTTTTAGCGATTTTAGCCAATCCCGTTACGTTAAGTTAACCAGAAGTAAGAAGGCTGTCCTTGTTCAAAACATTGTACGATCTCAACCATTCAGATGAGTAAACAGTAAACTAATTAAGGCTCTTTACTACAGGCAAAACTGTGATAGTGGCTACCCCTGGATAAATGGTTCTTTATAAAAACTTGATTTTTTAGAACAAAATGACTTCCGAAATAAGGCCACTCGTATATAAAGGCCAAATTCTGTCATTTTGTTCACGTTTAACTGTATGATTAAAGTTTGTATTTTAAAATACATTTGTCATATTTTTCTTCTTAGCAAAAACGTTTAATATAACTTATCTTTAAACAAAGAGTTCGTATGTGGACATGTAACCTTATCAGTGTGGGGAATCCACGTGACCTAATGACGTCACAATGTATCGTAACAAGTGTGTTTTCATTCGAACTATGAATACATCACGTAGATCTAAGTGTATTTTTTTTTGGTTTTCGTCTAAAACCACATAAATGTTGCCACTCCTTGCATAAAGGGCTATCTCCGGTTCAGATTTTTGTCACTGTAAGCCCTCTACATCTTTACTTTTCTTGTCCAAACCGTTTGACAGTGTTGTGAAAATGAGGGTTATTTTTAAAAAAATACTACTTATTTAACCCACTCAAACCACGCACAAAAGCAATTTGACATACACTTTGATTGTCCGCATGTTTTCACACGTGCAAATATGCTTAGTATTTGAGTTTGACTGTACGTTTAGTGATAAATAACTTTCTTTTCAAATTTTAGTGAAGCCTCTCAGTATTACACTCCTTTTATTACGTTTCGGCGATTGCCTTTATCAAAAAAAAACGAATAGTCTTAATCAACTACATAATCTTAGTACATTTATATAAATATTCTTATGAAATGTTTTCTATGACTTCAATGACGTCACATAAAAAATTGACGTCACATATCAACATTTCATAAGAATATTTATATTATATGTACTGATATTATGTAGTTGATTAAGAATATTCGTTTTTTATAAAGGCAATAGCCGAAACGTAATAAAAAGACTGTAATACTGAAAAGTTTTTATAATATTGTATCCATCCGGATACTCCACAGAGATTTAGTGAAACCGCAATAGTCAGGCGCGTAGCTAGCCCTCCATGGATGTGGAATCAGGATAAAGCTAGGGGGTCCGGGGGCATGCTCCCCCGAAAAAAATTGAGAATAATGGTGCAATCTGGTGCATTCTAGGCGATTTCAGGGTCATTAATGAAGTTCTCAAGAAGTCAGTTTTGGTACCATAAAGAATATGGCCAAATAGAATACATTAAGGCGTCAAGGGTTTATACATTAATGAAGTAGATTTTTGTGATTTTAAACAATTCCAGATATTTTTTTTTTGGTCAGAATCATGTGGATTCAGCCGCGTACTCGCGTATAGGCAGCTACGCGCCTGATAGTTTATTTCTACAGACATACAGGGTGTCCCAAAAGAAAGGTAACACTTTCATGCATGTTTAATGTCCCTTTAAATTGCAGATGAATACATAATATTTATATAGATATGTAGATCAAAGATGTAAGTTTTTTGTGTAAGAGAACCATATAAATATCTTCAGAACTTGTAATTTAATATAAATTTAAAACAAAAGTGCATGTTTCATCCTTGACGTCTATTTAGTAATTTATGACGTTTTTGATGTGACGACTTTTCACCATGGAAGGCCCTGATTTTTTTATAATATGCTCACATTTCGCTTTCGTATAATATTCTAATGTGACATAAATATTGTCATGTATCATAAGGACAGGAATTGCAAACGTATAACGCAAGAACCACGTAATGTTTAGATAAGGACCCCGTGATACTTAAACAAGAACCACGTAATGTTTAGATAAGGACCCCGTGATACTTAAACAAGAACCACGTAATGTTTAGATAAGGACCCCGTGATACTTAAACAAGAACCACGTAATGTTTAGATAAGGACCCCGTGATACTTAAACAAGAACCACGTAATGTTTAGATAAGGACCCCGTGATACTTAGACAAGAACCACGTAATGCTTAGATAAGGACCCCGTGATACTTAGACAAGAACCACGTAATGTTTACATAAGGACCCCGTGATATTTAAACAAGAACCACGTAATGTTTACATAAGGACCCCGTGATACTTAAACAAGAACCACGTAATGTTTACAAAAGGACCCCGTGATACTTAAACAAGAACCACGTAATGTTTAGATAAGGACCCCGTGATACTTAAACAAGAACCACGTAATGTTTACATAAGGACCCCGTGATACTTAAACAAGAACCACGTAATGTTTACATAAGAACCCCGTGATACTTAGACAAGAACCACGTAATGTTTACATAAGGACCCCGTGATACTTAGACAAGAACCAAGTAATGTTTACATAAGGACCCCGTGATATTTAAACAAGTACCACGAAATGCTTAGATAAGGACCCCGTGATACTTAGACAAGAACCACGTAATGTTTAGATAAGGACCCCGTGATACTTAAACAAGAACCACGTAATGTTTACATAAGGACCCCGTGATACTTAAACAAGAACCACGTAATGTTTACATAAGAACCCCGTGATACTTAGACAAGAACCACGTAATGTTTACATAAGGACCCCGTGATACTTAGACAAGAACCAAGTAATGTTTACATAAGGACCCCGTGATATTTAAACAAGTACCACGAAATGCTTAGATAAGGACCCCGTGATATTTAAACAAGTACCACGTAATGCTTAGATAAGGACCCCGTGATACTTAGACAAGAACCACGTAATGTTTACATAAGGACCCCGTGATACTTAGACAAGAACCAAGTAATGTTTACATAAGGACCCCGTGATACTTAAACAAGAACCACGTAATGTTTACATAAGGACCCCGTGATACTTAAACAAGAACCACGTAATGTTTACATAAGGACCCCGTGATACTTAGACAAGAACCAAGTAATGTTTACATAAGGACCCCGTGATACTTAAACAAGAACCACGTAATGTTTACATAAGGACCCCGTGATACTTAAACAAGAACCACGTAATGTTTACATAAGGACCCCGTGATACTTAGACAAGAACCACGTAATGTTTACATAAGGACCCCGTGATACTTAAACAAGAACCACGTAATGTTTACATAAGGACCCCGTGATACTTAAACAAGAACCACGTAATGTTTACATAAGGACCCCGTGATACTTAAACAAGAACCACGTAATGTTTACATAAGGACCCCGTGATACTTAGACAAGAACCACGTAATGTTTACATAAGGACCCCGTGATACTTAAACAAGAACCACGTAATGTTTACAAAAGGACCCCGTGATACTTAAACAAGAACCACGTAATGCTTAGATAAGGACCCAGTAATACTTAATCAAGAACCACGTAATGTTTACATAAGGACCCCGTGATACTTAAACAAGAACCACGTAATGTTTACATAAGGACCCCGTGATACTTAAACAAGAACCACGTAATGTTTACATAAGGACCCCGTGATACTTAGACAAGAACCACGTAATGTTTAGATAAGGACCCGTGATATTTAAACAAGAACCACGTAATGTTTAGATAAGGACCCCGTGATACTTAGACAAGAACCACGTAATGTTTAGATAAGGACCCGTGATATTTAAACAAGTACCACGTAATGTTTAGATAAGGACCCCGTGATACTTAGACAAGAACCACGTAATGTTTAGATAAGGACCCCGTGATACTTAGACAAGAACCACGTAATGTTTAGATAAGGACCCCGTGATACTTAGACAAGAACCACGTAATGTTTAGATAAGGACCCCGTGATACTTAAACAAGAACCACGTAATGTTTAGATAAGGACCCCGTGATACTTAAACAAGAACCACGTAATGTTTAGATAAGGACCCGTGATACTTAAACAAGAACCACGTAATGTTTAGATAAGGACCCGTGATACTTAAACAAGAACCACGTAATGTTTAGATAAGGACCCGTGATACTTAGACAAGAACCACGTAATGTTTAGATAAGGACCCCGTGATACTTAGACAAGAACCACGTAATGTTTAGATAAGGACCCGTGATACTTAGACAAGAACCACGTAATGTTTAGATAAGGACCCGTGATACTTAAACAAGAACCACGTAATGTTTAGATAAGGACCCGTGATACTTAGACAAGAACCACGTAATGTTTAGATAAGGACCCCGTGATACTTAGACAAGAACCACGTAATGTTTAGATAAGGACCCGTGATACTTAAACAAGAACCACGTAATGTTTACATAAGGACCCGTGATACTTAAACAAGAACCACGTAATGTTTAGATAAGGACCCGTGATACTTAGACAAGAACCACGTAATGTTTAGATAAGGACCCCGTGATACTTAGACAAGAACCACGTAATGTTTAGATAAGGACCCGTGATATTTAAACAAGAACCACGTAATGTTTAGATAAGGACCCCGTGATACTTAAACAAGAACCACGTAATGTTTAGATAAGAACCCCGTGATACTTAGACAAGAACCAAGTAATGTTTACATAAGGACCCCGTGATACTTAGACAAGAACCACGTAATGTTTAGATAAGGACCCCGTGATACTTAGACAAGAACCACGTAATGTTTAGATAAGGACCCCGTGATACTTAAACAAGAACCACGTAATGCTTAGATAAGGACCCCGTGATACTTAGACAAGAACCACGTAATGTTTAGATAAGGACCCCGTGATACTTAAACAAGAACCACGTAATGCTTAGATAAGGACCCAGTGATACTTAAACAAGGACCATGTGATGCTTAAACAAGAACCACGTAATGTTTAGATAAGGACCCCGTGATACTTAAACAAGGACCATGTGATGCTTAAACAAGAACCACGTAATGTTAAGATAAGGACCCCGTGATACTTAAACAAGGACCATGTGATGCTTAAACAAGAACAACGTAATGTTTAGATAAGGACCAAGTGATACTTAAACAAGGACCCAGTGATACTTAAACAAGGACCACGTGATGCTTAAACAAGGACCCAGTAATACTTAAACAAGGACCATGTGATACTTAAACAAGGACCCAGTGATACTTAAACAAGGACCACGAGGTACCTAAACAAGGACCCTGTGACGCTTTGGCCTAGACCACGTGATGTTTACACATGGACCGCGTGATGTTTGTTGTTGTTTGTTGTTGCTTTTGATTATTTTGTCATGGGGGTCAAAAGGTGACAAACTGGAAATACACCAATTGTTCTTAAAATGCGGAGTATTTTCATAGTTGGCGTTTAAACAAAAAACACATATTTAAGAGATAATGAATACATTTTATTATTTGTGAAAGGCATGCAAAATATTTAAGTGAATAGAGCATAATATATGTATATAAGTCATAATTATGTAAGCTTAACTTCAATAAAAAGCGATTATATTGACTTCTTCCCGGACTTGATAGTCTCTGCTTGGGCAGTAAATATATACAGCAGGTAAAGTACACGCGACTTTTTCCAAGAAATTCGATTGCGTAGAAGATAAGACTATAAAAGGTTTTCACTTAATACAATCTCATGGAAGTTTAATAACGTTTATATGCTTGGAATATGATTGATCAGAATAAGGAAGAACTTTCTAAATCTCAAGTATGTCATTAAAACTTTAACCACAAGGGAAACAAACTTATATCAATAAATAATGGCAATCGTGCTAAACTATTTCAATGACCCTACTGTTTATACAGTTTTAATGATATGTAAAGTTTATATTCTAAATGAACGTGCAATTAAACTAAATCATGTAAATATCTGTTATGCCAGAAGTACATGCTTCGGTATAGCAAAATTTGACAATTAATCAAAACGTTATTTGCGAATGTCAAGATGTCAACAAATGCTTGTAAATTAATCTATATTTAAACTGTTCATCAACAAGTAATTTCATCGTAACTAAGATCTAGTTTATGAAAATATACAGTATAGTTAATAATATTAGCTTAAGGAAGAAAGGCAATTTCAGTAATCAAATACCTTTTACTTATATCCATAGGATTGGAGCAAGAAACAGGAAAGAAAACAACAGTCAGGTACACTTTCTAATATAAACATACCATTAAACAATATTGACGCATACTATTTACTTTTGTCAAATCTTAAAATTTCTGTTTGCCTTAAAACAAACAAAACAACTTTATTCCATAAATTATTCAATAAGAATCACATACTTTTCTGTTGTGAAATGAGTTTCAAATAACGAAAGACAGCTTACATGTACATTGTAATTTAAATGTCATGTCAAATTATTTTCTGCGATTAATTCATTTTCATGTATATATATTATAATGTTGTTTTATTTCAATATTTGTTATTATAAAAAGCATTTCCTATAAAGAGTGATTTTTATTGACAGCAAATTGTTACGCTATCATTTCCGAGTACTGGTCTGTTTGTTTTGAAACCCGTCCAAACCTTGCATCAGATCTTATGCATACGGTGCTGTTGTTGTGGAAGTTGTAAACGTAGTGGTGCTTGGCTCTGTTGTTGTTGTAAAATGGCTCCTATGATGATGAAAGTGGTGATGGAAGGGGTGATATGTGTGGTGGCTGCGGTGGCCGTGATCTTTGTGGTTGCCATGACTTTTGTGGTTGCCATGACTTTTGTGGTTGCCATGGCTTTTGTGGTTGCCATGGCTTTTGTGGTTGCCATGGCTTTTGTGGTTGCCATGGCTTTTGTGGTTGCCATGACTTTTGTGGTTGCTATGACTTTTATGGTTGCCATGACTTTTGTGGTTGCCATGGGTTTTGTGGTTGCCGTTGCGTTTGTGATTGCCATGACGTCTCTGGTGGCTATGACGTTTGTGGTTGCCATGACGTCTCCGGTTGCCATGACGTTTGCGGCTGCCATGACGTTTGCGGTTGCCATGACGTTTGCGTTTGCGACGTTTGCTTCGTTTGCGATGGCCGCGACGTTTATGATGTTTGTGCTTGCGACGTTTGCGACGTTTCATGAGACTATTAGCATCTTCTTCAAGATCTGTCTCTGAAAGTAGATTTAAAGTGATATTTGTACATTAGTATCTATGCACTTTTCAATATTCCTTGTTATTTCAAATTACGTCATAATTTTTATTCTTAGGTAGGTAAAGTCTTTTGAATCACGTTATGATTTTTCCAATTTCGGAGGTCCCACATTTTAATTATTGCATGATTTTGTAATTGAATTTTACTTTTAAAGTAAAGGTAGGTTTGGATTTAGATAAACGTTAACAATATAATGCAATGAAAAAGAACATGTTATACATATGGTTATGATGCGCTATCGGTATGTAACCTTAGTCCGAGTAAGAGCAGCATTTTTTATATTCATGCATTCAATGTAAAGATGCAACTTTCGTCAAAATCCGGTTTTTATATCATTTCCAATCATAAAATAATTGTGCTTTCAATACCTTGCGTCCCCGTCGTATTCATGTTGTAACCAGAATAGTACGGTTCAACACCGCCAAGGATTTCGTGTAAGCGATTTCCTCCAGATTCGTCGCCAGGTAATCTCGATATGTCGATGGCATCATCCTGTTTCGTCAGTTGTGTTCCTTGGTCATCTATGAAAACAACGAACAGATTGGATGACAAGCAAGGCAGTAAACCGTCACCCATAAAAATGTTGTAATGGTTTGTCACCGAGCTATGTCAATGAGACATAGATAAAATAATTTGCTGTATTATGACTCAAACACCCACCATAAAGTGCCCTTGTTTTATACATTAGACGAAGATTCACAGAAAAAAGTATTCAAGAAACACCACCTTCTCCTTTCCACAATCTGGAACCAATCCGAAATCAACCAACCCCAAAACAGATATACAATTCGTAAAGGAAACACGATTGTCACACTCACTATTTTCTCACTTAATGCTAAAGAACAGGTCATGAGTACGTTTTAAGACAAAAAAGTACGATTGAAAATGGATAAAAATAAATGTGTACCAATAGTAATGCGCCCTAAAAGAATCTGTAATGAAATAAGAATGCCAACAGAAAAATTCAACGCATTATATCAATAAGACTGTTCTTGTTGCATTATGTATGCAATAAAATACAGTTTATAATAATACATGTGTAAGGTTTTCATCGCCTAAATGGTCTTGCTTACGTAAAACGGTTTTTCTTCAAACATAGCAAATGCCGACAGAATTTGTTTCAAACATAGAAAAATGTGTTTTACCGCATTCCATTGGAATAACGTTTGTTGTGTTGAAAGAGACTTATTTCAGAAACACAGAGTTTATCGACTTAAACAATCAAAACCGGTACATCCCTTCAGATGAGAAAGTTCAAAATCAATCATTAATGTAATAATATATTTATATGCAATAAAATATATAAAATACTAGAACTTTTTAAGATTACCTTCGGCAGCTTTTTGATCCAACTGTTTGTCACAATCGACCGCTCCAATACCCAACACAATCAAGACAGCCAAGCACGTAGCTTTAAACAGTACCATCTTAAAACCGAATGACAATGTGTTCAAGAAATTTTATATTATATACCCATGGTTGAAATCCGGAAACATGTGATAAGCACGTTACTTATCAAGGAAGAAAACCAATAGCGTAAAGATGATAATCGGCCAAACAATGATGGCACGGGAAATGATAAGCTAAAAGCTTAAACATGTAATACTGGCCGCGGTCGTGGTCAAGTGGTAAGTTCGTTGGATTCGTTTGTTCTTCACCGCATACCATTCAGTGGAGGACAAGGTCAGAATACCGCATCATTACTTTGGTACCCTCCTCGTCCCATATTGTAAAACATGGGTTGATTGAGTTAAATAGTATTATCTTAATTTAACCAGAAGCAAGATGGCTGTCCACGTACCAAACTTTAACGATCTCAGCCACACAGACGTATAAACGGTCGGCGAATAAAGGATCTTGAAGATAGTCAAACTTGTGACTGCAGCTACCTCCGAATATATGGCCTCTCTGTGAAGAAAGCCGTTCTTTGTAAAAACTGCCATTGATTATTTAGAACATAATGATAGCTGTAAATAAAGGACACATTTTGTTATTTTATTCATATGTTTGACTGTATTTCTTTGCCAACATCCCGTGTACTCTGAAATGTACTGAAGCATTTTATCAGCACATGAATTTAGATGTACAGTGTTACAAAGTATTCAAGTCATTAAGCTTTTACATCTTTAGGACAATCTTCTAAATAAGACTTAATTACTCAGTATACCATGAAAACGGACTTCCTGGAAACCGTAAGTCCTTTTTAAAATTTATCAAAATTCTCTGAAAATGGAATTCCCGGAAAAAACGAGACTTTTAGCCCAGTTATGAATTTTGGTTTTCAGGGGATTTTCTGTAGTATTTTTTGTATATATTTGAATTTAGTTTTTCTATAATTCTATTTAATGTTTATTCAAATAATACATTTTAAAAAAATAAAATAGCATCATCTCGTTTTTCTATCATGCGCTTGAATGAAAAAAAAATTGTCAAAATTATCAGTATTGTTTTTGCAGTATCATTTGTATATATTTGAATTTGAATCAGACTTGTATTTAGTTTTTCTACAATTCAATCTTTATTGAAATAATAAATGTATTCAATAAAACAGCATCATCTCGTTTATCTATTATGCACTTGTATGAAGAAAAAATGTCAAAATTTGATCATACCCAAAGAGGCTTGTCCATGATATATAGTTTTAGTTACACGGCTTCTTACTGACAAGATACAGTTTTATACAGGGCCCGTAAGTAAATATTAATTTGCTGACCCTAAATAACAACGTATTGGGTCAGTAAATAGCTGTGTGACGAGTAGCGTTCAATTTTCCAAACTTGTACCAGGGATCTTTGTGTTTATTTTGGAAAATTGTGATTACATACTCGATATGAACTGTTACTGACCAATACAGGAAAATACAAGGTCAGCACGTGCCCGGCTCTACCAATCAACAGCAAGAATTCTGTACGAGGCTTGATAAATTGTAATCATTGTACTTTAGTTTATGTTTCCATGTTGTATTGTAAAACACATTCGTCATAATTTTTCATCTTAACGAGCAGACGATTAACACAATTTATCTTAAGGATTTCAATCTCTAATTCGAAACCTCCATTTTGAAGAGTACTCAATTTCATGAATTTTACTGACATATTGACATATTTCTGAGGGTCATGGGTTCAAACCCCACTGGGACCTACTTTTTTCTTTTATTTTTAGTTTTAAGGTAATGTTTCGTATTAAGAACATGACTTTATACAGTAATATGGAAAAAAATATTTATTCCAATTTTTTTTGTCTAGGTTATTGGAATTTATACATGGTTAATTAACGAAAATCAAGTAACTATGGATTTCTGACACATTCTTTTTTCAAAACCGGCCGGTGAAACTTATTAAAATTTGATGTAGACATTATACACACATAGTAGTTAATTTTGAGAAAATTCCAGCTGTTTCCGTCTGTTAGTTTTTATTTTAATGATATTCATCAAGTTGTTACGTTTGGTAAAATCTTGACTAAATCTCGAAGGGACTGGGTTACATTTTTCTCCTTTTCAGCAACATAGTTATTCCAAACATTGTACAAACAATTTGAATTTACTAAACATTGGTTACCCTTAGACTTATACACATTCTTGCATTTATTGTATCATCTGTTAGAGAGATAGGCCAATTTCCATAAAGGTGACTTCATATGATTTTGAGGTACAGTTTTACGTTAGGGGTAGAGGAACAAAAATGGTTGTAACTCTCTTAACTGACGGTAAAAGTTTTTAAAAATTCACCTGTAAATGTCTTAAATGATATACAAAAGAATGACAATATCTAAAATACGATCCTTAACACTTCGTATCAGACTTCGAAAACCTTAATTTCGTATATTGACATACAGCATGATGCATCATAATCAAATTGTTCATATGATAACTTGAGAAGAATACAAAGTGAACAAACTTTAGAATAATATCAATATACAATATAATTATATATCCTGAGTTGTCGTACCTTGTCCCTGTCGAAAATATCTATCGACGTCTGAAAGGTTCAAAACATGTTACCTATTCTCCTTAAGTTTCTATTGGATACCCAATAGCATGTTTTTGTTTTTCATTTTATGTGCATCATTTTTGCACGATCACTTTACACTTTTCCATAAATCTTGTTTCAGTTTAAAGTATCGGCATTGAATAAAATCGCTATAATAACGTAAAATAATGTTATGTGCTTTGTATTGGTACGATATGATACTATTAATTCATTAAGAACAAAAATGTGTTATAGATATCTTACTAGACATCAAACCAGGGCGTGGTTTCAATTATTGAACCGTAAACATTGGCGAATTTGATTGGCTATCGGAATTGAAAGGGGTGCGTCAAATTCGTTAATTTCATGAGACGATAACGACCCGATACTTTAACTGTTAATTGCTCAGCTTAAAAAAAACGCAGTATGTGTCGTTTTCGACTTGACATTGCCGTCTTATTTGATGACGGATTTCAAAGCGGTTTTCGGTATTTTGTAGCGGAAATGTTAATCTAGGAAACCATGCCACATAATTGTTATACTTGTTTTCATTTTTTATCTGTGGAGTATTACGTAATAAACAGCGGGGTTTTGTGTACGGAATTTCTTTAAAGTCAAGTATCTAACGAACCGAGGACGTTATAAAAAAACTGAGGCACGGTTCCCTGCATCATACTTTATAGTGATTTTAAGGCTATTTGTTGTAATATATTCCAATATACAGAGTAGTTATCATTGTCAAAAAATTGTTAATTACGTGCGATATTGGTTTATAGAAGACCAATCAAATGTAATAATTGTCTCAAATCACTTGCAATGCACTTTATTCAGTGGGTTTATTTTAGTACATGTATATAATTATGGTTTAGTTTTTAAATCTATAAATTGGTGAAACTTGATTTAACCTGATACCCAAGCCCGTTGACTTAAGCAATACATAGTTCCCACATCTACAATATTTACCTCCCATGGTGGCCATCTTGAAAGTCTAATTTGACTAGCATTGATAGAGGATATTTATAGTTTTGTTCTGATAATTCTAAATATAGAATTTCCATATGTGACAACTACATTTTCTAAAACCTGATATGCTTATGGTTTTTCCAACTTCATGATTAATTTTATATTTTGTAAATTGAGTTGTTTAATAACCACTTTTTTGTTTTTTCTATTAAACACATAAGAAATTTGACTTTCAAGATGGCCGCCAATTCAAAACAAGGGAGGTAAATATTGTAGTTGTGGGAACTATGTATTGTGCTTTTAAATTGCAACATAATTACTGAAAATCAACAATCTCGATCCTCAAACACAGTGCGTTTGGCAAATGAAATAGATTCGATGATTTTCTCGTCTCAAAAGTTCACCAGGTTGTAAAATGTCTACGTTTTATTGCTTTAGCCTTTTTTACAAGTATTTTGTAGACTTGTAATAACTGAGATGTTGACAAATGTATAATATATGCGGGTGATAATATATGCGGATGTTAATATATGCGATTGATAACGATTGGTCACTTTGGAAAATTGAAGTAATATACATGTACAGTGAACGAACCCTGTGAACAAAGACCAATGTCGGGAAGGTAAAATATTATTTCTATTGATAGATGAACTGTTCTCAGAGGTCATTTTTGTTCTAAATTATCAATGACGACCTTTTAAAGAATGTCCTTCATTCACAAAAGGTTGTAATCGGTGGTGGCCGCTAAAAAGAGTCTGGCTGTATGTATCGTGCTAAACAACTTCCTTTTCAAATTAGTTTATCAAACAATTGATTAATATTTAATACCATTTATCAGAGCTTGACAATTTCTTTAGTGAGGCCGCAATAGTTTATTTCTGCAAACATATTGCGTTTATAGACGTTTGCCAATGGCAATGACAAACAATTTAACATATTTAACCCATTTCAACATAGTGTACAGCAATTATGTTTACTTAACATGTATGACTAGTACAACTATATATGACTCAGGGTCATTTGGAAAAGTTCAAGCTTTTGCAGTAAACGAAGGCTCCAGGCGTACATCCGGGTTAAGCATCAACATAAGCTAAACTGAAAACTATCCTTATTTGTGTACTGTGGTCCTGTGAGGGAATCGAATATACAGCGGTGATAGTCTAGCCATTACTAGTCAGTGGCCATAATCAACTGACCATTGAGGTCCCTGATTTTTTTTATGATAATAAGCTCACATTTCGCTTATGAATATTAGTTTAATGTGATATAAATAACTGCAAACATGTAATGCCAGAACCACGTGATATATAAACAAGGACCACGTGATGTTTACACAAGGACGTATTTCCATATTAGGCACTTGAGAAAAACACATAAACAAGTGATAGAGAATACATTTTATTAATTGTCAAAGGCATGTATGATATATTAGTGAAAAGAGTATGTAAGTCATTATGTAATTAAAAGTTTTTATGTCGTTCGCTTCATGGACATAGTAATATACTGGGAAATAAAAATATAAAGTTGATATGGTACATGTGACTTTTTTCAATAAAGATTTTCCTTTCTTATTTATTGCGCAGAAAATAAGAATACCATTGTATGGTAGTTTTAAAGTGTTTGTCATACGTTCAAATACTTGAAATATTAAGATGAGGTGTGAGGAGGAAAATCCGGTTCAAACACTCTAAATCTCAATTATGTCATTGAAATTTTAACCACAAAAGGAAACTAACTTATAAATAGGTGATGACAATCATGCTAGGATATTTAAATGACCTTACAGTTTATACAGTTGTAAAGATGTGTGGAATTTATAAATCTAATGCACGTGCAATTTACTTTATTTATGTGTATATCTGTTACGCCAATTTCACATGCTTCGGTACAACAAAATTCGACAATCAATCTAAACTGTACTTCATAAAGTAATTCGTGAACGTTTAGATGCCCGCAAATGATTGTAAACTGACGTGGTATACAAACTGTTTATCAATAACTGATTTGTATGCAACAATGACATAGTATATGAAAATATACTGTATAGTCAATAAAATTGGCTTAATATAGGACTAATATAAGACATTTTACTTATATCCATAAGATTTGAGCAAGAAAGAAAAAAGAAAAATAGTCAGGTGGAGTTTGGAGTATAAAGAATTTTAAACAAGGTTGATGCATGCTATTTAATTTTTCCACATCTTGAAATTCCATATGTCTTAAAAAACAAACTTAACAACTTTAATTATTTAATTAAAGCAATTAATTGTCACTAGTGAAACGCGTTTCAAGTAACGAAAGATTGCATGCATATATATTTGTAAGTTAAATCTGCTATGTCAAAATATTTTACAGCGCTTAATTCATATACATGTGTATGTTGTTCTTGTTTTTTTTTTAATATTTCTATTATAAAGAACATTTTTAACCAAGAGATACAATGTAGTATATATGGCAGAAAGTTGTTATGCTATTATTTCCGATTACTGTCCATTTCATTTAGAAACTGCAGCACGTCTGAACCTTGCATCTGATCTTATGCGTACTCTGGTACTGTTGTGGTGCTTGGCTCTGTTGTTGTTGTTGTATGCCCCCCATGATGTTGACCATGGTGGTGGTGGTGATGATGGTGGTGGTGGTGACCGTGATGATGGCCGTGATGATGATGAAATAAGTGATGGAAGAATTGCACGAGATGTTTGTTGTGGCCGTGAAGTTCGCGGATATCAGTATCTTCAAGATCTTCCTCTGGAATTAGATTTAAAGTGATGTTTGTACCATTAATATCTAAACAATACTCAATAGTTCTAGTTATTTCAACTCCCTATAAGTCGTAATTAACAAGAAATTAAGTCATTTGAATCGCGCTTGAATATATTTCGGAGATCAAATATTGCAATAATTGTAATATTGTGTAATCGGAATTGAATAAACTTTTTCTGGATTTAGATAACTGTCCACGATATAATGCGATGAAAAGAACATGTTGTAGAACTGGTTATGGTGCGCTAACAGTGGTCTAAATGTGAGCAACAATTTCTTTATTCATGCACTTAATCTAAAGATACAAACATTTATAGTATTTTCAATTATAATATAACTGCGGTTTCAATACCTTGTGACCCCATCGTATTCATGTCATGATCAACACCGCCAATGATTCTGTATAAGAGATGGCTTCCAGATTCATCGACTGGTAATCCCGATATGTCGATGGCATCATCCTGTTGCGTCAGGTGTGTACCTAACTCATCTATGAAAACAAGGAACAAATAGATATTGAAAATAAGCAAGTCGTTATACCGTCACCCAATACAATTTTGTGATGGTTCGGTAAAGAACATAGTGGAACTTAGATCAAACGTGATTTAAACACATACCCTAAACACGCCCGTTTAACTCACAACGAGTGTAATTTATCCTTCGGCAAAAAGATTGTCTTCTTGTGAGCACCCATATTGTTTGTCAACGAGGTAAGTTTATTCTAAAATTATGAAGAATACAGACCTTGGTTTTACAATATCGCAATGCAGTTAGCTACCTATGGGTTTTCCGAGTTTGCACATTTATTTTGTCATTTTCGAGCAACAAAAAGTGTGATTGAAAAATAATGGAAATGAATATGAATCAATAGCAATGTACCCTGAAACAATCAATAATAAAATCAGGCCGGTATTCAATGAACATCTTAAGTAATTTTTTAACTTAAGTTATATTTTTCCTTAAATTCGACTTTTTCCTTTACTCTTTTGTACTAATATAAAGGAGGAAATCACAATAATATGATTTTATCTTTGTTCTAAAGATTCCAATTATGAAAATGATAATTCATTTTCACACTTTTGATGACTGGTTTACAAACTTTTACCATGAAAAAAAATACACTTAAGTAAAAATTTCGTCTTAAGTTAAAAAATATCTTAAGATGTATATTGAATACGGGCCCTGCAGATTAACGCCAATAAAAACATGACACGGTCATTATATCATTCATAATCATACAATAAGACAATAATAAACAATTTATACAAATGTTTAAAGGATGAAAAGATTTGTAAATTTAAATTTAAACATATATTTTTTGTCGACAGAATTTGTTTAAAATATAAGGAATGTGTTTTGTAATTCATTCCATTGGAATAGAGTTTAATGTGTTGAAAGAGACCTGACTAGAAACACAAATGCTTGTCGGCTTACAAAATTTACACAAGTCCACCGTTAAGATTGAAGCAAATAAAATATCATTCATTAAAAATCTTATTCGTTTATCTATTTTCCGTATAATGGCCTATCTGACGTCTTGGGTAATTTTATAACCACCACCACAGAGAAAGGGAGATAAAATAAAGGAGAACTAGGCATTTACGTTCATGCTGTTTTCGATTAGCACTGACACACGCATCGCCCGTTTCCTGTGATTTTTTAACAGTACTTTGTTCGATAGTTAGAATGGGACACTGAAAAAAGCGTCCCTGAAATATTGAAAAGCGGAGCCGAAATACGAACCCTAGAGCATTCGTTAAAACAATATTTGTTAAGAATTTAATTATGCACCAAATGCATGGGATACATACAAACAATATAAAATGATAAATAAAATAATGAATAAACATAGAATAAATAATCTGTATAGAATATTATAAATTCTATTTATACATACATTGTGACTATGTACTATTTGTAATTGTTTCAAAATAGATATGTTCTGATTTTTTATATGAAGACTGCACATATTCTTAAAACAAATTAGCATATTCTACTTAAGTCAAGATACACACTTACACAATATTATATGAAATATTCAAAAATTCTAAAATTACCTTCGAATTCGGCATTTTCCTGCTCCAACTGCGTCTCACAACAGACCGCTCCAATACCCAACACAATCAAAACAGCCAAGCTCGTAGGTTTAAACAATGCCATTTTAAAACCGAATGAAAATGCGCTCTAGAAATTTCATTTTATATACCTATGATTAAAATCCGGAAAACGAGAGTAGCACGTGACTTATCAAGGAAGAAAACTAATATTATAATGATGTTTATCGATTAAACAATGACGCAAATAAGCACGAGAAATTATCAGCTAAAACTCGAATGCATCTATTAAATATGATATCTCATTTAAAATGTAACACTGGACGCGGCCGTGCTCCATTGGTAGGTGTGCTGTACTTGTTCCGCCGGGTTTAATTCCCGGTCGCGGCAGGTTATACCAATCCATGAAAAGTGTTGCCTCGTCTGTGATATTTTTATTCGTGTGTTCTTTACAACATAATTACTTTAGAAACCATAGACCCTGAAGAGAAATTTGAAGTGGGCAGACTTTTTCATTATCATTTTTTTTCATTATCAAATAAATATATCACGTGATTATAGGTCCCGGAACTCCCCGTTCCAGATTGTAAAACATCGGTTGAATTCAACCACTAGGTTATACTTAATCCAGACATCCCGCCTTGGACCCTTACACCAGCAAAATTTCGCTTCGACCTCAGTTGTGACAAACTGTCAGACACAGAAAGGCTATTGATCTTGCCCTCGATCTTGCAGAGGAATCCGATCATAATCAATTCAACATTTTCTCAGACTCGTAATCATTACAGTCACTGCACAATATGAATTTGAAAAGTCAATGTGTCTATGTCATTGATATCATCGAACGAATCTCTCGTCTCGATATATCCAAAGATTTTTTTATATTTCTGGATCCCTGGTTACATATCAGGTATTAAAGGTAATGACAGAACTCATATAGCTGCTAAATCAGCCCTGGCATTGCCGATTTCAGACGCCAAAATTCCACATGCTGATTTTAAATTTTCCATTTTTTAACTGTATCCGATCTTCCTGGCAGTCTAAATTTCACTCTGACAAACCAACCCACGGTAAATGGTACTCCTCTTACGGGTTCATTCGTCGAGAAGAGGTATTATTATCTAGATACATATTTTGTCATTCTCGTTTGACACGTTTGTGGCTTTTCATCGGAGATGATATGCCAGAATGTATTCCATGCGGTGTACCACATTCTATCAGACATGTTCTTGTTGACTGCATCGACCTTCAGTCAATTTTTTAAAACATTTTCATGTTCAAAACATGGACAGACTTTTTGCAACTGTTAAACCTGAAATTAGTATCAATTATTCAAAGGAAGTAGGACTTTACAGTAGACTTAAATACTTTTTAGAACCTTCATTTTTATCAGTGTTAACTATTTAGTTAATTTTTGCCTTCACCATTCAATTTTATCTTATATAGTATGACTGTCATCCTTCATTTTCATTAGTACATTTGTACATTATTCCATGAATTATATCTATTCATTTCCCTTTTTGATTTTTTATTGCGCGCTATATGACCATTAAATTATGTTGTCGATGCGCCACATAACAACAATAAGCTAATCAGATCAAGTAAAGTAGATCATTTTAAGTAACCAAAAGCAATATGGCTGTCCTTGTACAAAACATTAACAACCTCAATCATGTACACAGTGAAGGGTGTGCTCCCGGTTACCTCCGAATATAGGGTCACCCCGTGAATGAAGGCCGCGTGTTTTTGTATTTTTCTTGTAACAAATGTCATAGAAAAGAAGAAGGAAGAGATTATTTAGAATTAAAAGACCTCCGAAATTGGGTCACCTGTTAATATAACATAACATAACATAACATATAGTTTATTGACATGAAATACATCGACAGTAAATATAGGCAAACAAACAAAATTAACAGGTAAATGACATGGGTCACCTGTTAATAAAGGCCACGATTTGTTACTTTATTCACATGTTTGACAGTATTTTTCTACCTATATCCGACACATGCGTTTAAACTTATACAGAAATAATTTCTGCACAAATCAACTTTTACTCTATTTAAACTGAACCTCATAAAATAAACAATGTCCGTACATTTGGATACTGCTTCTTTAACCAAAATCCTTTTGAAAAACAAGTGTAATTCAGGAATTATCATCATGTATACATATTTGTTCATCAAAAGGTGTAACAGACGTAGCTAAATATTTTGGATTGAGCCATTTGTACAATCATTTGAATTAATATTCTGTTTGATCTGTGCTGTGTTACAAATTATTCACAAGTCATTAACATATTACACTTAGGAAGATCTTAATCAATTAATCGTAGTTTAGCTTTTAAATACGCAGTACAGTACGACCAGTGAACACGGAATGCAATAAGACTTCATGAAAATCGATTTCACAAATCCCATTTGTTCATTGCGACCGTGGGTATCCGCCGATGCATTTGTTTAGAATTTATTAAAAGTTATATGAAAGCTGGAATGTTCAATAAAATGAACTTTAGGCCCAATAAGGGATCTATTTGTTAAAAATTTTATTGTATATTTGAATTTGAATCAGCCTAGTTTTTAGGTTTTCCACAATTTTTTTGTCTCGTTTTTTTAAATGATAAAATAGCATTAATTCGCTTATCTATCATCCGCTTGCATGAATGAAACAAAATTGCCAAAATGCTATCATACATGTACTTGATGCCTGTACCACGTGATTTTCTATGATATGCGTGGGACAAAATTTGTACAAACCCTCGGTCCAGGTAATATTAATTTGATATCTTCTCCAACACTTCATCAATTCTCACCAGATAAAGTGGAGAGTGGTCTCATTGATGTAACTGACACACATACATTTTTTGAAAATAATCGGTAATTTTTAAGATTATGGCTTATCACTTGTCAAAAACATACGAGTTCGCCATAATCTTTAAAAAAAACAATGTATTGTGCAATAGCTAGTCAGTGGACGTAACCACTTGACCATGGAGGTCCCTGGTTTATACAAAGCACACAATGACCACTTGATGCTTAAACAAGGACCCCGTGATGCTCTGACCTTGACAACACGATGAGTATTTGATGCATAAACAAGGACAACGTGATGCTTTGGCCTTGACAACACGATTTAACCACCTGATACTTGAACAAGGTCAGTAGTAATGGACGGTACCCTGGGACCATTTGCACCCATTTTGGTCCCCAAAGTAAACAAAATTGTGACAAATTAGGACAAATTGGAAATCAATGTTGTACCCCAAAATAGTATGAATTGAATTTTAGGAATGTTCTGGGACCATTGTTTTGTGTGTGTAATAGACTAAATATTTATTTGAGACAATGAGAGAATTTTCTTTCGAAAAGACATGGTGGCCCTGAAAAGGGCCGTTGGTGGTCCTGAAAAGGACCGTTGGTGGTTTTTTAAACCGTGTTTGCTGACTGATCTGGTTGGGTACATAGTTCGCATTGGCAGTCTGGTGGGGGATAGCAGAGCCTGCATGTTAGATCCCCACAGGACCATTCCTGTTCTGGTACTGGTGGTTGTTCCGTGTACTCAACTTGAGCGGTAGTGATGATACGCCAATGCTCTTCTTCTTGTTGTTGTTCCCGTTGTCTATTCGCCGTTCGTTCCCGAGCATCTCGCTGCCTTTCTCTGACTTGATCTCGAAATTGCTCTCGCATTTGAGACAGTTCTTCTCTATGATGAAATCGATTGGTTTCAATGCAATTCAAAGTCTCACCAATGGTTTGAAGATCACGTTCCCTTTTTCTAACAATGCTAGCCGCTAAGCGACTGATTGAACGCCATACCCTGCTCTGTTTTTCAGTCAGTTGTTTTGCTGTTTTGAGTTCATTGAATAAAGCCTCCATCTTGAGTGTTTGAGTTCTCAGAAGGAAATGAGGCATTGTAAGACGGAGTATTGTATTACGCCGCCCACTCTCGTGGTTGGATGACGTCATATTGCTTGGATGACGTCACCCTAGGGTTGGATGGCGTCACGCGCCGATGCATGTGCGGAGCTTGATTGGTAATTTTATGAACTTAGAAAAAAGACAACAGACACCTAGTTTCAGTTTTCTAAACTTTTATTTTTGTAACAAGAAACAAGAAACTACATGAAACATTTTATGAAACAGTAACATTGTTTACATTTAATGATCACCATAAAGAGTTGTATTTCTATGTATGATACTATGATACAAACGTCTGTGACCTTCTGGTCTAGAGTTACGTTGAGCAAAACACTTTTGTCCACATTTATTCACATATTGAGCATGCATGTAATAAGTACCATAATATTGTTGAAACCAATGCGTCACATAAGTGTCATTTTTTCCATACATGTCCGGTTTGAATCGGGTTAACAGTATCTGGTTCAAGTCACATTCACGTGAGATAAAATCCAAAGCGAATAGACAATACACACCACACACCGGTAACATATCGCCTTGTATTCTCATGGCATTCCACAGATAAGTTTTGTTGGCATGTTTTTTCACAAAGGTTAGAATCTCTTCGAAAGGAGGTAATCCGTAGGAATCAAAATACACTGCTTTATTGTCTTTTAAATAAAGAGCCACCCAGTGTTCTCCAGGTTGATTCCCGTTATGGGTATTCACAATATAGGCTTTCACGTCATGCGGTTTCTCTGAAGGTAATTGATCTTTGGCACAAACACGAGCATGTAGTGGTTTTAATAACGGTGAATGATCTAATAGGTATTGTAGTTCATTCGTCTCCATAATGCCAATTTCTGTTGACACGTTCAGCCCAAACACTGATCCATTGATCTATGAACTGATTCTGAGTGAGTTCTTCTTTAAATTGAATCCATAATCGACACGCGTCTCCTTTTTCACTATCGGTCAAGGTCACTAATTCAGGATACCACTTTTCCATGACCTTGAACACGTCCAAACGTTGAATCGCTTTTTGAATGTAAAGTTCTGTCCACTCTTCCGTATTCGTGTATAAGCAGAGTACATGTTGTACTTGACTAGGATGATTCACTCGACAACCATAACAGTCTTTATGCACTTGATTATAAATTAAAGATTGGAGTGCTTCTGTGACGTGATGATTCAAGCACTCTTGTAAAAAGTCCGTCTTTGAACTTGTACAACAAGGATACGCCAATAACTTCATTTCGTAATCTTGTCCTTTTTCCAGGTGTTCAATATCCATGTCTTCCATCTTAATAATCTAGAAGCACTTCTCTGAATTGATTGATTTCAATTTGATTGTCGTATTCCGCAAATACAATCACGTTGATGGCTTGTGCAAGTGCTGTTCCGAAGTGAAATTCCAATCTCAGATTGCCCGTTTTTATAGGATGGAGTTGACCTTCCTCGCAACCTTGATCTGCTGTCAAGTCCAACCCCACAGTGTGTATCCGTTCCGATAATCATTCATGCTCAATCCAAATGAACGATTGAGCCCAAGAGCTCCTGTCGCTTATTAGAGTGACATGTAGGATCTTAGAACTTCTCCCGTTTCAAAATTGGGTTGAAACGCTTTGTTATGAATACTTTTTCCGTCAATGCTGACTTCCAGATGATTCAGTGTAAAATGACGGAACTCAAAGGGGTTGGTAGCCATGTCTCCATTCATGTCTCCATTTCTTACCATACCGATGATAAGCCGTTTTGGCAATTGACCTTGAAATAAATGATCTTCAATCTTGGATCGTTGACCGTTAGGAATCGTAAATGTTTTTACTTCAGTTCGTCGGATGGGGATTTTCATGTTATGTTGAGCAATCTGTTGATTGAGTTGATTGGCTACCACTGGCAGTAAATCTACTGTTCTTACATTGAATCCTGCTTCTAGAAACTTGATTTTAGCCGGTGAAGTACTCATGAGACAGAATTGAGGTGACGCTTTGTTTAGTCTTAAGCGTATTTCCGTACCATTGGGTAAATATTTATCTTGCATCATCAGATCCAAATGAAGCCGTCCACATAGTTCCACCACACGACTTTGATGGACACGAGCACGTCTCTTACCATAGCCCTTGTTATCCCCGTCATGTACTTTTTCGAGCATATGACCAGCGGTGTCTTCAGCCCATAACTCTAGCGCCTGAAGCTGAGTGTCTTTACAGCTTGAGGTGAAGGAGAGTAAATTTTCTATGTATGCCCGATAGCCATACGTGTCCGCATTGCTGGTGATCAGTTTATTATTCAGGTATACATCAATGCTTGAGAACATGCTGTGAAAGAAATTGTTGACGGTAGCAATTTCACTGTCGGCCGCTAGGTCTGTACCATCTGCCTGTATAATTTTGAGTTTTAGGTACAGGTAAGATTGATTCAGATCTGTCCATTTTTCTGTCTGTGCAGGAATCACAAATTCAATCGGAGCATTATTGTCCAGGGCAGAAATGGGATAATGCTCAGTCCATTGACCTTCTTGCATGGCTGTCATAGTAGGTGGCACAACAGACACATCCAACTCTGTCTTACTACATTCACAGGAACCGTGTTGCATCATGATTAATCGAAAATATCAAGAGGTCTGGCCTGCTTAACTCGGCGATGATGAAGTTTCGAATGAGGTCTTTTCCTGACAGGTTTGCTCTTTATACGTCTTTTAGGGCTGGCCACAGCACGTAGCAAGGATTCACCCACATCTTTTAACACAGAGGCTCCACGTTTTCGTATTACTTGTTTAGCGTTTGATCCTGTCAAGATATCATTGATAGCGGCTTTTCCTTGCTGGAGTCCTTCTTTTTTCAAGGTGTGTACTCCAGATTTCACAAATGGATTCAGTAAAGGCATAATTCTTTTCATGGCTTTCTTAAACATAGTTCCAAGTCCGTGTCCATATTGTCGAGGTTGACCTTGGTAAGTAGGTATCATTGTCTTTGACGTAGGTGTAGTTTCACCATAGACTTCCCATGAATAAACTGAATAGACTGGCCAGTGTCACCCCTTATATGGATAGTGATGGTGTCAAAGTCGGCTTTAGCCAGTGGTACATAGTGTAAATTCAAGAACTCGAAATGAATATGGGGGTTAGTTCCTGCTTTCGTTCTCGGATCAAATGGAGCTACACGTAAGATGGGGGCTTCTATGTTTCCCAAATAGGTATAAGACGCGAGGTCAGAATAAACAAACAAATGATTATGACCCATGTTAATATCTACGCCATGAGGAAACGGTTCCGGAGTGTCTTTAAAAAAGATGGTAGAAGAACTATCAGGGGCTCCACCCAGTTTAATAAACATGTGAGGATGAAACTGAATGCCTAGTTGATCCGAACTGTCCAGTTTTGCGCGTTTACTTTGTCCTGAAAAACCCATGGTAAATCGAAGGCCTTTCTGTCTAAATATTTTACCTAATTGATCTTTCACGGTAAAGTCAATCGTCTCGATCAAATGTTGGGGTGTGACATAAGTTCCTACAGGAATACAAAGTCGTACACCTTTTTCTTCTTTATTGGGGAGAGTACAATAGGTCTCAAAGTTTTCTAAGGCCTTACCCAGGACAGGATTATGTGTGACAATGTAGAAATGTCGCTCTTCTTCAGTGACATTAATGACCTGACTAGGAACAATCATTTCCACTAAGGCAATTTCCCAATCTTGTTTATTGAGATGGATGGGTTTTGCCAGTTTGGTACGAAAACAACATTGCGTATTGTCTTGGAATAAATCCATAGAGCTATCACTCATGAGTGTGATGTAAAACGAACTCATGTTGATTTAGGTTTATTGAATTTCAAGGAGGGATTCGGTAGAATATAACCTAGAGAACTACTTAAAAGCAGAAGCCACAATTCCCGATCGGGTCGTTGAAAACACAAATTAAATAGCGATACGGTAATAATAATAAATACCACTACAATTTGTGACAAAAAAGTGACCTTATTTTTGGGTTCACACAATTTGGTTTGCTCTGAGGCAGTCACTACCACACTGGCCGTATCAGTTTGAGACATGATGTATTTATTAACCAGTTCAAACGAGATGGGATTCGGGAATCCAACTGTCAAATTTCGAAGGATAACCTTTCCAATGTACTTTAATTTCTCGTCTTCCGTCTACCTTACTCTGGCGATGTGCGAGCACTGATTCAATTTCATAGATAGCATCATCTTTTATAACCTGTACTTCAGAGAAATAAAACGAACCTAATATGGGTTCTCCGTCTAAATCAGTCAATTTCACAGTAGCAGGAGAGGTCTTTTTGACTTGGATCACTTTAAACAGTTCAGTGGTCCAGTTGGGTAGATAACCTTTATCAAATGTACGTTTTGTTTTATTGATACGAACAATATCTCCCACATGAAGGGTCGTCAACGCTTTCTTTCTTGATTTTCCATACAAGGTCAAGGCCACTTGAGATTCGTTATTCTCATTTCTCGGATACGGGTGCCATTTGTATACTACGATGAACACGATGATTATAGGCATGCACGAGATCAGGCAATACCTGAATATACCTTCGTGTTTTATGATGCGTAAAGTATTTCCACATGCGTGATTTTAATGTCCGTTGAAAACGTTCCACTATACTAGCCTTCGTTTCTGGGTTTTCAGTCGTAAAATAATGAATCCCTACTTTGTCTAAAAACTGTTGAAACCTTTGATTCTTGAATTCTGTTCCTTTATCGGTTTGCAACGCTTTAGGTTGTCTCGTTTTAAGAATAGAGCGAAACGCTTCCACCAATGTGAGCCCCGTTTTATCCTTGAGGGGAACGACCCAAGCATATTTTGAAAACACGTCAATGACACACAACAAATATCGATAAGGGGTGTTGTACTGAGCCAAGGATTGCATGTCTGCCAAATCAGCTTGCCATTGATGATCAATACCACCCACAATCGTTTTCCGTCTCGAGAATGCCCTACGGATAGGTTTGTGCAGGGTATAGGTCTTTTGTCCCTTCAACCAGGATCGCACTTGACTTGGCGTAATGGATTTCAGTTGAGTTCGAGCTGCTGTAGTAAGACGTTCTACCCCACCAAAACCAGCCGGATGATGGGGATCATAATAAATCTGATGTAACAGACTGTCTACCTTTTTGTTCATGTTGTCTAGTAGGCTTCCCACTTAGGTTCTGCTTTCATCTGTTTGACAGGTTTACTTATAGGTTCTGCTTTCATCCGTTTACTTATAGGTGAAGGAGGCTCAACAAAACTATCAAATAACTCATCATCTTCCTCCGAATCGTCTGCTTTTTGCATCCATGACCATCTCCGTTTATTTCCTATCACTTCTTGTGGTACATTGACATCTCTTAGTCCACTAGAAAACTGTTCCCATCCTCTAGGCTCCGACCCTTTTCTATGACGTATGACATCATTGACCAAATCAATAATGTTGGATCCTTGTATTGGTTTTCCATGGTATTCCAACATCCCATGATCATTCCATGACATGTGGGGATGATTTTGTAGAAAGTGTAATAAAAGCTGAGTTTTTCGACGCATGGTAGTAGGAACACTTTCAAGAATCCGATCCGTCAATGTAGCAGGAGCCGCTTGTGCCCCTTGAGCAGCTGGAACAACCGGTGCAGCCGGTGCAACCGGTGCAGCCAGAGTAGCCGGTTCACGTGCTTTTTGATGAGACAGTTGAAACTTTTGCAAGACTTGCCCATAGTGTTGTGCTTTTTCTGATTCAGACAACGATTCATTTTGTAATACGTCTCCCATTTGTTTCTGTAAATCGGATGTTTGACTGACTTGCGGGGGAGGAGGTAAACGTGGTCGTTGTTCTGTTTTCCATCGATTCATCTCTTCTAGCATTTTGAACGGGACGATAGCCATTTTCTTCATAGCTTTTTCACCAGTGTGGCAACACTTCCACTGAGTGCTCCTGCAGCAACAGCTTTAGCAATGATTGGAGCAAGAGCCAGTAATGGAAATAATCCTCCTTTTTGATTCAACACACGTTTCTTTTTTTGAATGGATACTCTTTTATCTGCTAAAGTGCGGAGATGTTGACGCTTGGACTTCAACCTTTGCTTTTGAGAGGGGGATAAGGCAACATTGCCTTTTAAAACATTCTGACAGCATTCTGCCACACATTGAATCATTTCTTTAGATGCTCCATGTATCATCTTTTTTCTTAACCCATCTGGGGCTTGAGTTAAACCCAAAACCAGATGTCCGTATTTATGCAGGAGTGGTCTCTTTGGTGCCATTATGTCAAATAATACCTGTTTTTACTTCTTCACAGCTTTTATACTAAAGCATCAAAGGCTTGTCTTGAAGCTGGATTCATAGGGCCCTGTCTCATCAGGTGAATACGATGTCTCAAAAGGGGTTTCAAGACAGCCTGTCTTGATAAGGTAGATAAGGATAGGGGTGAAAAACGACACAATGGAGTGTCTGGTGAACTTCTTGAACTGGGAGATGATCTCAAACTTCTAGAACTGTGAGATGATCTGCTGGATGAGCTCCTAGATGAATTTCTAGGTGTGCTCCTAGATAAACTACTTGGCCCACTTCTAGATGAATTTCTTGAAGAACTACTTGGCGAACTTCTAGATAAACTCAAACTGCTTGGTCCACTTCTAGATAAACTGCTTGGCCCACTGCTTGAATAACTGCTTGGTCCACTTCTAGATAAACTGCTTGGCCCACTGCTTGAATAACTCAAACTGCTTGGTCCACTTCTTGATAAACTTCTTGAACTTCTAGATAAACTTCTAGGTGTGCTAAAACTGTTTGATCCACTTCTAGAAGAATTTTGAGATGAGCTTTTAGATGAATTTCTAGATGAGCTAAAGCTCAAACTACTCACAGGACTGATAGGAGACCATTGTAACTTACTGATTGGAGTTACAGCCATAGAGGGTGTTGAAGTGGTTTGCTTTCGACGACGGAGAGTAATAAAACGTTCATTGATCTTGGCAGGCGATTTTCTAGCTTTTTTAGCTGGAGCTTTTCTAGGTTTTCTTGCTCTTTTAGCTGGAGATTTTCTAGGTTTTCTAGCAGGCGCTTTTCTGGCTTTTTTAGCTGGAGATTTTACAAATTTACGAATCGTCTTTTGACCATTCCATCGGAGTAAACTTCGTATCATGACTCCACCAAGAAATCCACCTCCTCCTGGTTTCAATATGAGTTGACGTTTAGTATCCATGTCCACTTGATCATCTCCCAGCTGCTCTAATTCATGCTGATGTTTTTGCATAAAGTTTTGTGTTTGTTTAGGTAGCACAATTTTCTTTTTTAAAATCACCTTTGCTGCTAAGGTGAACCACTTGAGCATTTCTTTTAATCCAGACCTTAGCATTTGCTCCCGTACAGTAGGGTCTCGTTCCTGACCCAAATGTTCTAACGATTGAGCTATGGCTGTGGCTGACATGATGACTGAATGATCTTATATGAGTAAACGATGTTTATATATACACAACTGGCCCACGTTTTTCTCCAGTGATCCAGTGATGAAAAATATCAGTTCTTAACCGATAACTGTCTGGTGTTTGAGGGTGAAAGTCAATCACTAAATACCCATGAGGTGTAGAGATAGCATCTTGATAAGCGGGTAACAAGTGTGGCAATTGAATTTGATTCGCCAACACTTTGATTTGTCCTTTATCTCTTGTGTTTTGAAATAAGATCATGTAATGTGCATTTAAACTCAGGGTACGACTGGCTTTCGATTGTTGAAACATGTTTTGTGTAATGTAGATCACACTAGCATTACGATGGTGACCTTTTCGTGTAAACCATAATTTGATTTTCTCTTCATCTTTATCACCAAGCATGTCATCAAATATAATTAAATGAGGAATGGATGTATCCTCTACTATCTCTTCATCCTCGTCAGGTATCCCCTGTATGAACCGAATACTAGGTTCTTGTTCTTGTAATTGTGCATAGGCTACTTGCCATTCTTTGTAACACCATACAATACGCTCTGGTACTACTTGAAACAAATCTGATTTGTATTCCAACACCTTTTTTACAAATTGTGTTTTACCAGAGCCACTAGGGCCTGAGATAAACATATTGCAAGGATGCTTAAAAAGTAAACTGGACTCCATGACGTGAAAATCACAACTAACACTATTGGAAGAAAAACATTTTATTTATTTGTATAACCAGATAAAACATGATTGATGACAACATGAATGTTTATGTATGAGTACAAGAATAATCACAACAAGAACAACACATGTCATGTAAGGGTAACAACAGTTTGTCAGAAAATTCAAACACACATTCTGAATGTCCAGATTGACTCAGAAATGTTAACACAGAGTCATTGTTCACCACCTGTTTGAACCAATCCGTTTCACTCAAGTCCATGGGTACTGATTGTTTATAAAATGAATTCATCACATGAAGTCCATGTTTCATTTCTTCAAACATGTCTGGTGTACTCAACTGTTGTCGAATCCATTCCAGAGAATGATGACCTTCAGGTATCTTCATACGATAAGCAAATACCAATGCTTTTCTCAACAGGGTATGGTTCATAATATCAAACTGTTCCATTCTTGAATCGTGTGAATCACTCTATCGTTACATACATAAGTATTCCAATCGTCTCGATGGATAGCTTTCAAGTCTAAGTGTGCACTGATCATAGCATCACGAATCATCTGTCTAAATAGTTCAAACGTGTGAGGGTTCAGAATCCACGCGCGAATGTCCTTGACCTTGACAAGGTCATCTTGTACAATACTGTATAACGTATCCGTATACAGCTCAAAATCCAAAATGTAATATAAACTTATAAATCGTCTAGATGGTTTAACCATAATTGAATATTTCCTGAACAAATCACTATTCTAGGTCGATTCGCATGAACGGCTTCAATCTCGTCTTTGACTTCTCTTAAGCGGTGCCTTAATTTATAGAACACGGCACGATACTGTAGAATATGAATAACATGAGTGAACGGTACCTGTCTCTTAAATACCATGATACCACGTATTTTAAACTGTGAATACTGACGCCATCCGGGGTGAGATCTCCCATTGTCCTCTTCAGCCATACTGAACCATATCACATTGGGGGTAGAACGAAAATTGTTAGCTAAGGCAGATACGTCGCTCAAATTAGCATCGTGGATTAAAAAATCCCATGTCGTAGATAACATACGATCTAAGCTTTGTTGTACCACATTCAGTTTTCGTAGAATAGGTAATTTTTGGTTGAATGACAAGTCCTGGCGATCACCTACATCCTTCAACAGTCTCTCTATCCGTCGATGATTTGTATGTTGTAAGCTATGTATAGCATTATGAGTAGCCCATGTGTGCACTAACTCCATCTTCCATGTTTTAGCGTTAGCCCATATGACATAACGATAAATTTTAAGTCTCAGCTCTATCGGTAGTAAGGGTATCCAATCCATGTCTTTATGAATAATGAATTTTAGATGACTTGTTCTAGGCCAAAAGGTATCCTAAAAGGTCAAGGTCAGTCATGTAGATAACCATAAGGCATAGTCATATGATTCTCGACCACAATACGTTTGGTATACACCGAACGAAATGTTTTGACTTGTTTCTCACTGGTCACGGTTCTGTCCTTATGCAGTTTAATCCGAGAAGCATATTCAACTACGGTCGAATAATGATGTCTGTCTTTCACACAATCCACCATCGTATTGAAATTCACTTGTTGAGTGGCATTGTAGTCTAACGTAATGCCTTTCACTTTGCATTTTTGATGGAGTTCACCGTTTTCAATGTATTCATAGCCATAGTTCTTTGGACCTAAAGCGACATATCTCACAATACGACCCTTTTGTACCTCATCTGTCCATTTTCCCAATCGACTGGAGATAATAGGAACATTATAGCCATCAGGGTCATGAATGTACATACAACTGTCTGTGTCAAAATACAATACTCTCTTTCCTAGAGGTTCAAGCACTTTGTACAGTTCTAATCGAGCATAAGCCGTCACAAATGAAGCCACCACAGGATTGGCTGATGAATGAGGGTCTGCTTTGTCCGATTCATCAGTATAATTCATTAACATGAATTCATCATGATCAAAACACTCTGCATATTTCACAGACTTTTTAGGATCGTTCAGTATTCCGTAGAACTGGTCCAATCGATGAACATACTCTGTTTTAGGCAAGAGGTTGGTTTGAGCATTTTTACCCCAGAGACAATTCAGCATGGTTTTGGCAAAAGCTCGTTTTCCTGGATTTTTCTCCACCTGTTGCAAACGAATTCCTTCTGCTTCAAAATAATCCTGTTTAAATTTATCTTGACCCTCTTCCGTATCCACCCCTGGAGGATATCCACTAGCCTCTTGTTTCATTTTCAAGTATTTGTCAATGTATTGCCGATAGACGTCCGTACTCCATTCATCCCAGTGCCATACATGATACACTTTTGATACTTGATAGCCTAAAGCAATAGCTTTAGCCAATTCAACATGAGTCCATGTGCCATACAAGAACCGTTCATACGATGAATGTGTACAATAATCCATCTCCTTCTCAGCACAGGTACGGCATAGCGTAAACACCATTTTACTATTACAGTGTATGGGTAAGACAGGCATCCATAAATCTTGCGGGGGTAGAACACGGCATTTAATCAGTCCTTTGTATTTCTCAATATGCTGTTGATCAATTTGTTCTTGACTCATGATCACTGGATGACCTATCGGATAAGCCCTGTACTTGTTCACATACGGATAGAGAGAACAAATATCCACATATTTGATTTCTTGGTCGTTGTCTACTTCATGATACAGTCGGACGGCATTCGTACGACCTCCGAACAAAGCTTCCCTGGGTTGAATCGGGTCTTGACCATGATAGAATCGTTCCACTCTTGTCTTATAGGCAGGATCCTTTTGACAACGCTGATCAAATTCACATTCCCACATGACCACAACAGGGTACCCCTGTTCTTTCAAAGACTCCAGTCGTTTATACGTATCGTGATAGGCCTGTTGCATGCTTCTCAAAGTATACGGATTGATGGTACTTCGGTTAGGAAAACAGGTGGGGCACCCATGGTACCAACATCCCATGAATTCATACACGGTGTTGGTCTCTTGACAATAGCCATCCACGTAATAAGGTCCAATTTTGACTTCGCCTTTGTTATTCAAGGCATGCCGAATATGTATCTCTTCGGTGACAGCTATCGTTTGTAGCCAACGTATGCCTTTCATGGAATACCGGGTTTTATTGGGATACCCGGCATCCGAAATCACGGCTAAACTATGAGGTGGCATGGAATTTTTGCGCCAGGCTTTGTTACACACTTGAGCTAATTAGGTAGCTTTAGTAAATGGATCTATTTGATCACTTTCCAATAATTGTTGACGAAATTCTCCACACCCGCGTCTTAAAATGTCCACATCCGATTGACAGTATTTCTCCATTTCCTTTTGAAAATCAAATACGTCACCTTTTCTTTCATTGTACCAGATTAAAAACTCTTCACGTCGCTCTGGTTTCATACTATCCGGTTTGTAAAAGTGTAGCGGCAAATAAGGTCCCACATAATCTTGATACGCCAAGGTGTTTGCATAGAATGGAAACCATCCTTTGGCTAACTCGGTCAGTCCAAATGTATTGGGAAAATAGGAGAGAGGCATACTCAGGAAACTGAGGGAGTCAATCATGCGTATTCCATGCACTCTCAATTGAATGATTTTACTACCATTCATAATCAACTGGGGTTTCGCCGTCCCCTGAGTGACCACATATCTAAGAATAAACTGAGCGTCATAGCCTTGAGCATTGTGGGCTATCACTGTCGATCCTCGATGGGTAGGGAGGAATAGCCAAGTACAGAATTGTGGTAACGTATTTTCACCACGGAATGTCATTTGTCTGGCTTCATTCACCTCTTCACAATACTCACATGGAGTTTTCACTGACTTACACATACAGTCACCACAAGCACGTTGAGCCACACAAAAATTAGGGATATGTTCTCCAGAATCAAAACGACATTCAAAATCAAAAAAGATGAATGGTACTTCTGGTTGTTTTCTATCGGGTGGTTCATACGTTGGAATGTAACAGTCATGATCTGGTCCTACTATGGCTTTACAACACCTGCATTTCTTTGTCCCTGGGCAAACGTGATTCCGTTTCGTTCCAATCACCTTTTGCCCACATTTCTTACAATTCCATACGGATTCACAAATGGTTTTACGTTGTTTTCCCGTTTTTGTTTTATGATTGTCAAAACATGCCTGACTCTGGAATAGGCGACGGCAATCCGGACATCTTATAGATTGTCCTGCTGGGCACAGGGTGTGAGCATAACACTGACAAATATGGCTACACTGGTGTCCTTCACGGTGATCATAACCGACATCACACCATTCACAATAATAACTCCACCCGAGAAATCCGGTAATGGATACAATACAGTCATAATGATTATTATGGTGAAAGATATGAATCACACGACTTTTTTCAATCATAGCAGGTGGTTTGAATAACAATTCACTTCCATAATGTTGTGGATGGATTTTAATCACATAGCCTGGATAGAGATAGTCCTGTAGTTTTTGGTATTCTTCTATACCACACGACTGATCCGATGAAATACCCACTTGCTTTAATAATGCTTCAGCTTCGTATTTTTGAAGATTTTTCTTAGAGTGACGTATAAGACCCCATCGTTTTTTCCATTCCGGGGTTTGATTTTCATGTACTTTGCACCGTCCTACCACAATCGATCTAGCTAAACACATAGAGTCCTTACTATTGTCAATACACACAACACTTGTCTTTGACTTCCGCATACTGGATAAGTTTGGTGCTTTAAACGTTTTCTTTCCGGATCCCTGTGGCATAGCAATATGCGTAATTTCCATCTGTGCCGCCCCATCATGAATTTTAAATTGACGGTTACTCTGTGCCACACGTTCAATTTCATCCAATAATGTATCTCCACTAATACGAGATGCCCTATTAAACGGAACATGTATCCCAAAGTCCAAATCAGGATGTAGAATAGATACTCGAACTCGATCATTCGACTTCACTTCACATCTCTTGTAGAGCTGATCCATCATATCATTAAACAAACTGTTTGTAAATTCAAACGATTGATTATACGGCTGAAATGTCACATCATATACTCTAGATTGAGTCTTGAATTTTCTTGACTTTCTTTCCATGCGTGACTGTATGTTATAATAGTCGCGCACAGGCTCAAACTTACTTCGTTTAGTTGGAGGTTCATCCTCACCACTAGTACTGTCGGTATCTGACATGATTATGATCTTAAAACTTCTCCGCCGTTTTTTATAGTTCGGGTTCAAGGTCACAACGCGTGACACTCTATAAAAGACGTACGCTCCGTCAGTTTTTTATCATTTCAACATGAGCGATCCTAAAATGAACCAAGCTGAAGAGAACCGAGATCAAACTTTGACGTATTCATTAAAGAAGAAAATTAAAGAGCTTAA
Source organism: Lutraria lutraria (assembly GCA_964023205.1). NCBI lineage: Eukaryota > Metazoa > Mollusca > Bivalvia > Venerida > Mactridae > Lutraria > Lutraria lutraria. The sequence goes on from OZ026840.1 coordinate 6,623,544, forward strand.
CAACTTAGCGGATCAGCTCTGTGGACAGAAAAATGTAACATGGGATCATATCAAGTGTTATCGTTGTGGAAAGAAAGGACATTATTCTACCAGCTGTACGGAACCCTTCAACAATGAATGCTTTTATTGTCATGAACAAGGACATTTCATCGCAGACTGTCCTAAGAAACAAGGTGAACAGGTCGATCTACAGGACGCAGAACAGAGTAAGAAAAAACGTAAATACAAAAAGAATCCAACAAAAACTGTGAGTGACTTTGTGTAATCCAGACAATGTGTTGGACAATGTGTTGGACAATGTGTTGGACAATTGTGTATAGACTTAAATTGGAGACTAAGTGAGTTGTATCGTGTTGTACTTTGTTGTACTTTGTTACTTAGAATGTTTTCAAAAATAAAATGATAGACAATGTAATATGCTTTTGTCTTTGCTTGAGATATAAAACGAATCTAACACATATGGTGGCCCTAATAAGGGCCGTTGGGTAATTCATTGCATTTCTGCAAGAAATAGGTATCGCCAATAGTTGGCTCTCAAATCCTCATCATAAAAGATGGCAAGGTCAGGGTATAAATTACCCATCTTGATATCCATCTTCACCTCTACACATGCATCTTGGAATTCAGACAAGTCTGGGTACAAATTACCCATCTTGACCATCCAAACATCTTCTTGTAACTCATCAGGTTCATCAGAAGTACTTTTCAAGCAGTTGCCCATGTTGAATCATGAAACATAAATGAGAACATGAAAAAAACACTGACCTAGAACAGACCAATGAAATGCCATTAAAATACACCAATGAAATACCGTTAAAATGGACCAATGAAATACCGTTAAAAATGGACCAATCAGAGTCCTTGTATCAAAGTCAGTGAGTGAACTTGCCTTGATCTAGTTTTATTCTGTATCAAGATGTCACAGAGAACAGTCAATATTATCAAGAGAAAATATGCTGCCTTAGGGCGGTATATTGAACAACTGGAGATGCAACTAGAAGAGCTGCGGTTGGAGGTGAAGACCCTAAGAGAAGGGAAGGAGAAGTTTGTAGAGGAGGTGGAGGTCTGCTCTGGGGAAGAGGACTGGGGGGATACCCCTCAAGAATCAACCCCAGAGAACTGGGAAGATGAACTCACGGAGGTTCCGTCGAACCTGTACCAACCCACACCGGACCCCAAGGATGTCCAGAAATGGGACAAGTGGTGTCCCGCTTGTATGGGGAGATGCGGTCAACGCCATTAATTCCCATACAAGCACCAACGGTCCTTTTCAGGACCACCAACGGCCCTTTTCAGGGCCCCCATACAATTCAGAAAGAATCACTCTCATATTGTCGATATTTACAGTCCTATCTGATAACACCAAATACAAATAGACGGTGTGAGGTAAGTTTTCTATAAACATTATAACATTTTTCCCTACAAATATAAGTGATAGTATGATGTGTACAATCATTTTCAACAAATGTATTCAAAGTGCTGTGATTGTATATATTAAGTGTACAGTATTCAAATTGCTGTGATAGTATATATTAAGTGTACAGTATTCAAATTGCTGTGATAGTATATATTAAGTGTACAGTGTTCAAATTGCTGTGATAGTATATATTAAGTGTACAGTGTTCAAATTGCTGTGATAGTATATATTAAGTGTACAGTGTTCAAATTGCTGTGATAGTATGATGTGTACAAAGTATTCCCACAAATGTATTCAAAGTGCTGTGATTGTATGATGTGTACAAAGCATATCTACAATATAACCTTGAAGTGTCACAATTAACCTTGACGTGTCAAACACTTGTTCAAAAAAAACTTGAAGTGTCACACTTATTCAAAAAAAACTTGAAGTGTCAAAAATAACCTTGACCTAATAGAACACTGGCGCGTGCAGGCAAAAAGTATAAATACCCCCGACGCAGACACTATTTTTTCATTATCTAGCATGGAGTCCTTCAACATGCCATACGATGTATTGAGAGAAGCACTAGAATCATCTGAGTTGATAGACCCGAATGCGGGTATGCATTACAACCAGCCGAAGTACAACCAGCCAAAGTACGGTCAACTACAGTATAGTCAACCACAGTACAGCCAATACAGTCAACCACTGTACAGCCTGCCTAAGTACAGTCAACAGTCCATGGTAGATGTACAACCCCCCATGGTAGATGTACAGCCGATACAACCCATGGTAGATGTACAACCCACTATGACGAATACACAGCCTATGGTAGATGTACAACCCACTATGACGAATACACAACCCCCTATGGCGAATACACAGCCCCCTATGGCGAAAACACAGTCTAATACAACGGGTGATGCAAAGCCTACAGCGGGATTGTCTGTTCTACAAGGTATCAGGGAAGAAATGGTACAGATGAATCAAGTCATGCAAGAGATGGTCAGACTCATGAAAAATCAAGAAGTACGGTTTAAGCCACAAGAAATGATTGTACCTGTACAGTTTCTGTATGATTCAAAGAAACGAAAACATGAGCATGAGAAAAAGAAACCGGAGCATGACAAAAAGAAACCGGAGATGACAGAAACGAAGAAACGAAAACATGATCTTGAGAAACAACCTCGGGGCAAGTATGGTAAAGAAATAAAGAAATGAAGATCCGACTAACAGCTATGAAGAAACCACGACCAACGGTACTTTTCAGGGCCACAAACCACCAACGGTCCTTTTCAGGACCACCAACGGCCCTTTTCAGGGCCACCATGTCTTTTCGAAATAAAATTCTCTCATTGTCTCAAATAAATATTTAGTCTATTACACACACAAAACAATGGTCCCAGAACATTCCTAAAATTCAATTCATACTATTTTGGGGTACAACATTGATTTCCAATTTGTCCTAATTTGTCACAATTTTGTTTACTTTGGGGACCAAAATGGGTGCAAATGGTCCCAGGGTACCGTCCATTACTACTAAGGTCCTTTAAATGAGAAGTATGTCCATATTAGACGTTTGGTAAAACACATAAACAAGTGATTAAGAATTAAGTTTATTTGTCTAAGTCATGCATATTATATAACTAAATAGAGCATATATACCCATATAAGTAAACAGTTCATTATGTTGATCGCTTTTGGACTAAGTAGATATATAGCCTACCGGGAAATAAAAAAATATACATTATAGATATAGTTCATGTGACCTTTTCCTAACAGATGTGCATTCATTTTCTAATTTATTGCGTAGAAGATAAGAATACCATTTTATGGTTAGGCACACGTTTAAATACTTGAAGTGATAAGATTGATTAAAATGAGGAGGAAATTCCGGTTCGAATGTTCCAAATCTCAAGTATTTCATTTAAAACTATAACCACAACAGGAAAGACACGTGCAATTAAATTTATTTATGTGTTTATCTGTTACGCCAATTTCACATGCTTCGTTATTGCAGAATTCGAAAGTCAATCGAAACAATACTTCATAAAGTAATTTGTGAATGTTTAGATGCCCGAAAAGGAGTTTAAATTGAGCGGATATAAAAACTGTTTATCAATAACTGATCTTAATGCACCATAGACCAAACGTAGGGAAATACAGTATAGTCGTTAAAATTGGTTTAATATAAGAATGAAATTTCATTAATCCAAGACCTTTTACCTATAAGCAAGAAACAGGAAAGAAGAAAATAAAAAACATTCAGATGCAGTTTCAAAAATACTCTATATAATAAAAAATAATATTGATTTTCTGCAGTAATATGTGTTTGAAGGAACGAAATACTGTATACATACAATTTAATTCTGCTATGTCAAAGTTAATTCAAATACATGTACATGTAATACATATATATAATCATTATATTTTTTTATTTCAATATTTTTATTACTAAGTGCATTCCTTTTCAAGAGTTAGAATCAGCAGAAATGTCTTATGCTATCATTTCCGATTACTCGTCATTTGACTTTGAAACTGCAACCCGTCCGAAGCTTGCATCAGAACTTATGTATACACCGGTGCAGCTGTTGATGATGATGCTGCAGCTGTTGATGAGGATGCTGCTGCTGTTGTGGTTGCAGACGAAGCGGAGCTTTGCGCTGCCGCTGTTGTTGTTTTTGCTGTTGTTGTAGCTGTTGTTGTCTGACTCCCATGATGTTGGTGATGGTGATGGTAGGGGTGATGCTTGTGGTGGCCGTGACTCTTGTGGTGCTTGTGGCGTTTGTGGTGCTTGTGACGTTTGTGGTGCTTGTGATGTTTGTGGTGTTTGTGGTGCTTATGGTGCTTATGGTGTTTACCGTGCTTACGGTGTTTACGGTGCTTACGGTGTTTACGGTGCTTACGGTGTTTACGGTGCTTATGGCGTTTATGGTGTTTGTGTTTGCGACGTTTTTTGCGACGTTTCATGAGACTATCAGCGTCTTCCTCAAGACCTTCATCTGAAAGTAGGTTAAAGTGATATTTGTAAAATTTCGATTTATGCAGTACGCAATAGTCTTAGTTATTTCAACTAACTGAAAGTCATAATTGTGATTTTTTAACAGGATGGTAAAGTCATTTGAATCGCGCTTAAATTTAATTCAATTATGAGATCAAATATTGCAATTATTGTAGAATTGTTAAATTGAAATTAGATTAACTTTTCAGATAGGTTTGGATTGGAATAATCGTTGACGATATAATGCGATGAAAACAAAACGCATTATATGTACGGTTATGATGCGCTATCGGTATGCACCCTTAGTCTAAGAAAGATCAATATTTTCATTATTTATGTATTCATGATCAATCAATACCTTGTGACCCCATCGTATCCATGGTATAAACAGAATCGTACGGTTTAACACCGCCAAGGATTCCGTATAAGAGATGTCCTCCAGATTCACCGACAGGTAATCCCGATATATCGATGGCATCATCCTTTTGCGTCAGTTGTGTTCCTTGGTCATCTATGAAAATAATGAACAAATTAGAAATCGAAATAAGCAAGGTAGTAAACCATTACCTAATACAATTTTGTAATGGCCCGGTCCTGTCAATAAGACATAGATGAAATAATTCTCGGTATTTCGGTAGTTCAGCGTGTTACCACTTAACAATTGGTCAACATTAAAAATCGAATTACTAAATAAATTATTTTCCTAAATGTATATTCGACTAAAATCAAGAGACATATTTAAACAATACAATGTAAATTACATGTACTAAAAAATATGAAGTTACCTTCGGTATCTGCTTCCTCCAACTTTGTGTCACAACAGACCGCTCCAATACCAAACACAATCAAAACAGCCAAGCACGTAGCCCTAAACAGAGCCATCTTAGAACCGAATAACATTGCGTTCAATAAATTTCATTTTATATGGCCATGATTAAAATCCGTTAGAAATATGACACGTGACAAGCACGTGACTTCTCAAGGAAGAAAAATAACTACATTGTATATCCAGATGTATATCATAGTTTCATATTCGACGGTGATCCAGGGAGAGCCCTGCATATTTACGGAAGAAGATAGCGGTCAAATAATGACGTTGGCTTGCAGGGGAAAGATGAGCTACAAACTCGAATGTATTTGTTTAATATGCACTTTCTTTTAAAATGTAATACTTGTATTGGCCTCGGCCGTGGTCCAGTGGTTAGCACGTTGGATTTGTTACCTGATATTTCGTGTTCCATTCTCGGTTGCGGCCGGCCACCCTTCAATGAAAAATGTGACAACAATGTCAGTTTTCCTCCGCATGTAGAGATGTTGCCGGTTCGTTGTGGAAGGATAAGTTACTACAGGTAAAAATACTGTTCAGGAAAGATGAGAAGGTGAACCTACATGTTACCCCCCCCCCCCCCGAACCTCTTATACCTAGGAATTCTTTTTACACTCCAAAACACAGTTAAATAGTATGTGTGTAACATGTTTTATAACTGTGTCAGCAAAACAAAGTTTAAAAAAACAATCACCATACATGATATACAATATAGGTATGTCTAACTCATGGGCTCAGAAATCACGACAAATACTCTGATTGTGATCATCAAGGCATTGTTACAACAATTTAATACCGATTTTTAAAAGCCTGGTCTTGGTGGACGCTGAAAAGAATTCTCGTTTTATATCCATATATTGCTCAGAACAGGAGCAGAGAGCCCTTCAACTCACGAAAAAGTATGTATCGACATCGATATGACTGCAGTTTATTTACTCTAGCTACAGTGTAAATTCTTTTAATCCATCGTGATTTCGTATACCAACTAGTGAAATTAACTTTAATTTTTTTTAATGTTTTTCTAAAGGCTCTGGAGACACTGAGAAAAAGCGCTAAGATTTGAACTCACGACCCTCTCGACTGATGGTCTAGCGCGTTACTTTAAGACCATCTGAGCACCCCATTGATTGTTTTAAATGAACATGACGCACATTAATTAAATGGTATTACATACAAAAATTGCTATCTTGGAAAAATACACTAAATCATACTTTTAACTAATCGTGTACAAACATGTACAATACTCAAAAAATTTCTAACAATTTCGTAAGAATTTTCAACAAACCGAATGTTCGCCATTTGTACTGGACCTGTACAAAAGGCTAGTTTTTAAATTTCTCATTTAATGTAGATAAGAGATACAGTAAAATACAGTGAAACCTGTGTTAGAGTCCACCTCCGAATAATGGCCATCCTGTGAATAAAGGGCTTCCTTCAAAGATCTTCATGGATTATTTAGAGCAAAATTACCTCCATGTAAAGGCCACCTGTCAATAAAGGCCATATTTTGTCTTTCCTATAATTTGCCTTTGTTTACAGGTTTGTACGTAGATACAGCTTTAGGTCTTCGAAACCATTTCATTTTTTTCTGAAAAGCATAAGAAGGCTATTAATGAAAGTACCAATACCATGGGATACTCCACTATGAAGACGAGGAATTTGTGTATTTTGTCACGAGATAAATATGTTGTATACATACAGTGAAAGTTGATACAATCTTGATGGAAATCACCCGAAATATCTATCATGTATAAACTATTGGTGATAACATGTTATATACATGTATTAAGATGCAATCTCAAAGTTAGGAGTGTTATAGCGGAACTTGGTATAAACAGAACAATTGAAATGAGCTTGACATGTTGATATCTAACTTCGATAAGGCAAGAGTTTATACTCCCTATCTAGAACAATTGCAAACAATTGGTGGAAATGTACATTGTAGTGCATACATGTATATATATTGTATATTACATGCACAGCTGGTGTTCACATATACATCGTTTAATTAACTGTAATACTGCAATGTATTTTCCCCACATAAAAATTAACGAACAATAGCTGTAAATGTATGAAACGCTACAGTAAGCTTATTGTAGTATTATTGTGTTTATACGCGACAATGAGATAATTATTTAACAGGGTTGCTTGCAACCTTCTTCTTGGTTACTACCAGTTTTCGAAGCTCACTGAATCAAATTCTAAAAATAGCAACTAATGGCTTCCCCTATCACAACAAAAGAAGAAGATCTTCACCAAACGCTAAAAAAATAGTTCTAAGAAGAAGACGGTATTCGGTCATATCTGGTTCACACTGTCCATATAAAAACGACTTTGGTGTTAAAGGGGCATACCCTACAACTGACAAACATTCTGTGAAAGTGTAAAAATGTGCTAGATCTATATGTAAAACAATATATTATGGATAATTGCAAGAAGAACTTTGGTAATAAAATCACTAGTTTAGGTACTAGCAGCAAAAATCATCATAGCTTTAAATAATAAATCACTTCCACCGAAAAAGTGTACAACAAATTCCAAAGAGTTTCCGATCTTTTATGGAAACTAATATTTTTGTGATTTTATTTTTAATTGGATGAATTTTTGGCTGAAACTTTCTTCGTCGGCTTTTTTCTTTACAAGCTTCTAATTTATCATCATTTCGCCCTGATTCTAGATGTACCAACTTGTAGGGTGTGCCCCTTTAAGATTATGCGTAAAACATGTTGCTTATTGAATGGAATGAAATGAAATGCGGTAAATAAAATTTATTAAAAATTACAGTATACTATTGACAGTCGATTTATGTATATATAAAAAACGAATTCTGGTGAAGCAAGGAGGTTGATGGTGTAATGGTAAGAGGCTCGCTTACGGCGTGAGAGGTCCTAGGATCAATACCTGTTCGGCGAACATTTTTTTTTTATATGAACATTTTTTCTCAAATAATTAGCTAAGATATCAAAGAGAAAGTATATTATGTGTTAAATAAAATGAATGTCAATAAAATAAAATAAAAATCTACATGAAAAGTCAAAATCATAATTTTATGCATTTTTTTTCATTTTTTCGAATTGCGAACTGCGTTCGGTTTTCTTTTAAATTGCAAACTGCTTTTTAGTTTGCAGTTTGCGATTCAATTTTTTCTACTTTTTTTTTTTTTTTTTTAGTTATTAAAGAAACATACATTAAATGAAAAAGATATTAAAAGAATATTTTTTTCAATATGTTTTATTAAAAGTTTTTTATATTCATTGTGCTTTTCTCAAAATTTTTAAAAACGTATTTCAAATGAAAATAATAAGAAATAAAAAAGTGAATACGAACTGCACACTAGTAAACAGTTCTCAATTCAAAAACAATATGAATCGCAGACTGCAGACTACATGTAGAACGTAGTTTGTAAGGTTTTATAAAGTTGGAATGCAGATCGCTATTCAATTTTGAAGTCCGCGATACAATAAAAGAAATGTTTACTTCTTTTTTATATTATTTTCATTTAAGATATGTTACTTTATAAAGAATGAAAAGTAAAAAAACTGAATCGCGAACTGCATACTAGAACTTTTTAAACATTTTTACCTAGCACTAGCAGTCGACTTGTTTACTGATAATGTAATAAATCACAGTTAGTCCTTGATTAACAAAATATCAATAGAAGCACAGGCTACCGGCGTGTGAAGGCCCCCACGGACCCTCTCCTACTCAGGAAATATTTTTACTCTCTGAAACACTGTCAAATATTATGTTTATATAACAGGTCTGCTTGAGCATTCACACGTCGGTAGCCTGTGAATAGGACAAATGTGTTGTAGACAGTTAAAACGAATATAGTTCAATTTTTAGGTCAGCAATGTTATTGTATACATGGACGATCTCATTTATACATGTTTAGGTAACATGAATACTGTTGTAATTTGCAATAGACCAATTTATGAAGCTTTATAATCACTTTCCTCCGTGGCGCACAAAATTAGTGAATCTTGAGCACTGCGTCTGACGTTAGACATCATTTTTTATTTTCATTTTTTTTTCATTTTTAATCAAAGTTAACTTTATATATATCGATAAGAAATTATTGTTTCATAGATTTTTTATATTGAAACTGTTCCGTTGAATTAACAAAAATATAATAACCTCACATGGGTAATTAGGATTTACATATTTCAATTGTGGAGTAATTATATAATAAGTAGAAATCGGTTCACGTGTTTAGTGTTTTTACATAGTATTTGAAATTATACATTTGTATTCGCGAATAAAAAAGAGGAATACACCAGAGAACAAATGCATTTCTTCTTTCCTTTTTATCTTTTGAAAATTGATAAAAAGATGCTATTCAGCGTGGATACATACATGTAACAAGAACAAATATAGTTCAATAAATAATTTATAAAAAATAAATGGATATAATAATTTAAAAAGAAAGTGCCATTGACTGATTTCAAACAACTCACATCTGCTTCATTTTGTAAATTTTTTACGTACATGCCACCTTATCCAATACACCATGACTCTGGTTCAAGTGAATGACACTTTACTACGGATTTAAAATGATTTGGGCAATCAATTTACAGTGATTACCTTTACAATGGTTTCGTCCAATATTCGACCTTGACTATAAGAAAATTGAACTATAGCGTGTCATTTCAAATGATACATTGATAAGCGGGTCAGTATTTAAGCCTCGGAAAATTTATCATTCCAAATAGCAAATGGCTCCATGAATGACATACTGTATCACAATGGGAACTCCTCTAAGCTACTCGGCGACTGTCCAAAGAAAAGGCGTATATCACAGTTACGGAAATGCCCGATTAGTTACGATTGAGTCTTTCACAATGAAGTAAATCTCACAGCCAATCGGAAGGGTATTTCTTTTATTGTCAAGCAAGATGTTGGAATATTCTAATACAAAACATTATCTGTAGATATAACATGGCGGGCGTATTAATTTCTACTTTCAAATTGGTGTAGATCTTAAATAAAGATAATTTACTACATAAGTCAGTGCTGTCGTTGTAGGCTCTTCGTGGATTAAGATTGCGTTAAAATCATGCTAAAGTCTAATACATTGTATTTTGAATTATATTTAATTGTAAAGCGCAATACAAAATTGAACTTTTTTTGCGCTAAAGAAATGCATTGACGTATTCAAATATGTTTATTTTAAAATTATAAGACGTCAACTATTATGTTACTCAAATCTAAATGCTTACAATGAATAAATTGCAAAATGCACGTAATTTAAAGCTTTAAATTGCGTCGTTGTGTTTGTCTCGATCGTTTGCCCCATTCTGGTTCTCTTTAAACTTTCAAATGATATCAATGCAAAGCAAGCGTGCTACATAATTGTGATAATATATTTGTATTCGTCCTCAAGATTAAACACGCAAAAAAATTATATGATTACTACATTCCATTAATTTAGCTATTATGTAGATTAAAATCGTCAGAATGTATTCTGTGTGTTTGTTTAAATAATTAATTGGTTTCAGTTTTTAATGAACCACTGAAGCAGCTGTAAGATAATTATGCTACGCAACAACATCGATATAATTTCATTTAAATTTGAATATTACACGTATACATAAGTTTACAAACTTTTCAGATTAGTTTAAATCGAGATATCATAAAAAGTTAAAACAAGCAAAATATCACGAAAAATAACTTCTTATATTTATGAAATTCTTATCGCAAACTTAACAACTTTCGGACAATAAATTTTACGTACAGATTGACCTTAAGCTAGCTGGACAGCTTCCCCACTCACGACGTTTGTTTATTCCCGGGTGGGATTTAACCACACAGCGGTAAGGGGATAGTAATTTACTTGTCAGGGACCATAACCACTTGACTATAGTGGCTTCTTTGTAATTCGTTAGGTGTGCTGTTGCAATAGGTTCAAAAGCATGATTGAAGTTTGACAGACGTTGGACTTCATAATTATCTGTAATCCCGAAAGTCCCAGCCAGTATGCCGGTACAATTAGTTTGTCAAACCAAGGAGGATATGTCATACATAGGTTGTCAGATGTAGCATTCACTTTTAGCAAACTATCAACGAAATACAAAAATGATTCTTATGGAAGCTCTATAACTACATGTATATAAATGATTTTAGAAACTTTCGAGTTCCTCAAGCGAATGTAAATACAGGCGTTATGCCGGACAAGCTTACGACGAATGTTTCGTAATGTCAAAATGAAATTCCAAGTTCTACTTTGTTTTACGTTTATAATTCAATCAGACAAAAACCTAATAAGAAACTTTACCTTTTCTGATGTTAATGCCGAATTTTCGTGAAGAAGAACAATTTTTTCAAGACCTTCCAGTTACATGATACCGACAGTCGACTTTGTATCGCCACTACTAGTGTGGGAAGTCTGAACTGATTTCGTAAACATGTTTCAGTGGTTTAGCGCCGTATTTAAAGACGTTTTCGGTAGTTCGCTATATTTTTCACATAGACATATAAAATTAGGAAAAATTAAACTGATCAATGAAATTTTTTAAACTTTGCATAAACGTAGCATATGATAACAGAAACATTTAAACTTAGAAAATGGGGGTCACTGATCTCGTTTTTGAGTTATCTGCCCTTGAATTTGAAATTTTGATTATTTTAGGTAATTTCCCGTTTTCAGGATGTTTAGTGTACTAGACGACTGGTTCACCAAACCAGTGTCCCTGGACTTATTCTAAACAGTACTAATTTACCCTTCCAATTTTAAGCAGCTGACACTTTCATCACATATGGAGTAATATAGACTTGATCCATAAAGTTCCACAGGCATGCATTTCAATCCACGACAGAGATTCATACCTGGAGTGCAGGTTTTCAAGTCCTGCGCACTTACCACTGGACCACGACCAGTTTATACTGTGTATGAAAATTGAGTGCATGTTACTTGTTTCCACAAGATGGTTAAATTATTTATTCATGGTAAAAGTACTTTTGTAATTGATTACTGTCTATATTATCTGTTTAAAATTAACGCTTCAAGACTGCATTCTCTTTTGTTTGATTGATATATATATTTTTTGTCAAAATCCCTCCAGACTGTTGCGCTCTATCGCTTCACGCACAGGAATGCATTGAAAATGTTGACAATTAAATGTCATCTGTATTAGATAGTTATGCATTATAACAATAATAGTAATATTTATTTAACGAAGGTAACATGTGTAAACATATCATAAACAAACATATATGATGTCATAAATTACAACATGGCCTTCAAAGAACACATGCAAAAAGCCAAAATCTGAAAAGAAAACATGAAAACAATAGTGACATAGTTATTAAACTATTGACAAACACTTAAAAATCATTAGTCCCTTTTATAATATACTACTCAAAATTTGATAAGAATAAATTTTTATTCTGTATGGCATTATCGTCAATTTTGGATTACATACATAAAATATGTGCTCATACGGCCACTGACACCAGTCAGTACCTGGCCCGCTCGATCCTCCGACCTAGATCCCATTGAACACGCCTGTGATATGCTGCAGAGAGCGATATCTGAGCGTTCTGTCCTGCCAACAGCCACCAGACAGCTCAGAGAGACACTTCCGGAAGAATGGGCTAGCTAGAACCTCAAAATTTAAGATTGGACGGTTCACCAGAAGCATGAGGTGTCGATGTCAGGCTATTTTTGACGCACGAGGACATCAGTTAGCGTATTTTCATCAAAGTTTGTATTCCCCACACATGCCCATAAAATCTAATTTTGACCCTGTCCTCATTTCAACGCTCGTTACGCTCGAATGATTGAAACTATGTTTTACATGTTGCACTCATGATATGCAGGTATCTTTGAAAAGAACCAAACACTTGCAGGTCCGACGCTGACATTTTTTTCACCCAGCTCTGTTTCAATAGTGTCAGTTGCAGGTTACTAACAGCCTAAACAAGGAGTTGGCATGTACTGGCAAAATAATTTACGGTTAATATTGTGAATGTCAAATCTAAATTCCTTTGTTAGTTGTCAATTTGACTGTTAGTAAACCTGACATATTGTAATGTTAGTGACTCACCAAGTGAGTTAGACTGTAAGCATTTTAACTAAATATCAAACAACCTAGTTTAAGAGAGTTTCCTTCATGAAGTATATAGTCAGGTAACCTGTCACCAAAAATTAATTCAAATACTGTATGTTGTTTTTCTGTTATGTCAGTGTCCTCCGGTGTCGGTGAATCTGCCAGTAAAATGATGACATCACAATTAAGGGAAGATTCATTCAGAACTGTTGTATGATACAGAACCATCAGAATGTTCTAATATTAAAAGGCAATATGCTTAGCAAGTCAGATTTCAGCAGTTCATGTAATTTCGAATGGTGTGACATACCTGTTATTAATGGAACAAAAAGTTAATATCACACACTTAAGATGCAAAAATGATAATTGTAAATGAAACGTCATCTTTTCATTGTCTTTTGTGAGTGATGCCAACTTGAATTTAAGTAATTCTTCACAAAAATGATGTCTGATACAAATATTGTTTTACAAAGTAGAATTTTATTTAACCATATTTTATCATAGCAAAGTTGTATTTGGAAAAAAATAGCCAATAAAAAAGATAGGATTGCATGCCTAGCACTTATTAGTAAGTTAATGCCAGGAATCAGGCTACATTCAGCTAATTATGATGTTTGGCTATATTGCTAAAGCTTTGGTAGATCAGCTGTATCAGTGTTCTATATAAATATATAATAACATTGTATCTGTACTGTATCATGTGTATTTTTGAATTAGATCTTATTTAATGCATATTTTTTTCTTAAAACTTAAACTTAAGTAGACATGCCATTATTCCTCCACAAGATGCAAGCAGTTACTATTTTTGTACCAATTTTAGATAATCTACTAATAACTTAATCTATTGATTTACTTCACCTTTTTCCAAAAAAAAAAATTCTGTTAACTTGTTATTAATACTTGTTATTTATTATTTTCTTCTTTTTATATGCCCCTATCAAAGATGTGGGAGAATAATATTGATTTGCATGTGTCGGTTGGTTTGTGTGTCTAATGTCTGTTTGTCGGTAGGTTGACCAAATAGTTTTCGTTCATTAACTCATGACGACAAAACAGTTTCCATACAAAAATTTGACAAGCATTGATAGAACATAATTATTTAATTTTTTGTTTTTATAAATCTAGATATTCATGATATTCATATGTGACAATTTTATTTCTTTGAAGCTGATGTGCTTATGGTTTTTACAACTTCATGATTAGGTTATCTTATAAATTGAGTTGTTTAATAGCTACCTCTCTAATTTTCTTCTATTAAGCACACAAGAAATTTGCAATCAAATATGACTGCCAGGGGAGGTAAATACTGTAGATGTGGGAACTATGTATTGATTTGAGGTCATGGGGTCAAGTGACATTTGACATGAATGGCAATTTTGCTGCCATTGGATCATATATGTTTAACAAACTTCTGTTTTCATACACGCTTTTGGTTTTAGCACACCTGGCACAGAGTGTCAAGGTTGAGCTAATTTTATGTCCGGATTCCATTGTGTGTGTTCCTTACATGAAGCTCTACCAGTTGTCCAAAGATTCCATTCCATGCAGAACTCTGGTTGCTGTTTTTTTGAAAACCTTCAAAAATCTTCTTCTCAAGAACCAGAGGACCTAGAGCTTAGATGTTTTGTATGTAGCATTATCTAGTGGACATTTACCAAGTTCAAATTATTGCCATAGGGTCAAAATTGGCCCCGCCCCAGGGGTCACTTAATTTATGTAGATTTATATAAGACAATTTAAAAAGTCTTCTTGTCCAAAACCACAAGGCCTAGACTTCAATATTTGTATGCGGCATTTTCTTGTGGACTTCTACCAAGTTTGTTCAAATTATGGCCCGGAGTCGAAATTGGCCCAGTCCAAAGTTTATTCTAATTGATATAGGAAAATTTAAAAATCTCTGAAACCACTTTAGGCCTAGAGCTTAGAAATTTGGTATGTAGCATTATAAGTCCAGTGGACCTCTACCAAGTTTGTTCAAATTATTACCCTAGGATCAATATTGATCCCGTTCCGGGGTCACTTGATTAATATGACAAGAAATGACAAGGTCTACAAGTTTCAACAATTTGTCTGTGGCATTGTCTATTGGACCTCTATCAAGTTTATTCAAATTATGAACCTGGGGTCAAATTTGGCTTCGCCCCGGGGTTAATTTGATTTTACAGAGACAATTATAAAAGGGGAATTGTTAAAATCTTCTTGTCAAAAACTACAATGTAAAAGTTTAGATAATTGTGTGTATCATTGACCTGTGGACCTCTACTAAGGTTGTTCAAATTATTTCCCTTGGGTCTAAATTGGCCCCGTCCCAGGGTTCACTCACTTGATTTATATGTACCCATATAGGAAAGTGTAAAAAAGCTTCTTGTCCAAAACCATGAGGCCTTGGGCTTAGATATTTTGGATGAGGCATTTTCTTGTGGATCTCTACCAAGTTTGTTAAATCATTACCATATATAATATTGGCCCGGTCCTTGGGTCAGTTGATTTCAACAACTACTTAACAGTTGGGGTGGATAACTCTTTACCATGTCAAATAACTTTCCTTGATTTAATTATCCGTTAGTGTTACAATGCTCAGGTGAGCGATATAGGGCCATCATGGCCCTCTTGTTTTTTAGCTCATCTGTCACATAGTAACATGATGAGTGATTGCGATCACCTTTGGTATACATACATGTGTATTCCAGTTACACTTTTAAACCTTATCATCTTTAAAGTCTAAGTCAAGTTTGATATTGGGTCATGAATAGGTTACAATATGACACAGTATTTATGGAAACTATTCACAAATTATCATGTCTGTTGAAAAGCATTCTACCCGTTCAATCAGGTTGGTCGGAACATTTATCTTCAACGGGGAAACATGGTAATTTTTTGGCGAAAAGTTAGTCACATGTTTGAGTAGTAGAAGAACCTTGTGAACATTCCAGAGGTCATAGTATGTATTGATCGAACCAGTAGCAAACTTCATCTGACATACTGTTCATTTATATAAAATCTAGTTCAAATGGCTAATGTAAGGTCAGAAGGCCAAATGAAATAAAAGTAAAAGCTTGTTCGCTCTGTACAGGTCACGTACAAAAACCCATGATTGATCTGTGTTCAAAAACTATTACGCTTGAACAAAACAGGAGCCCCGTCTTTGATGATTGCATCAAAATTATTCTTGTACTTATGAGTACTAAGCTGTTTGCGGGTACAGAGTGTAGTGTATATTACTAGTTTGGCTAATCCTGGCCATTTGATTGGCTAATGGTGATGACTGAATCTGTTAATAGTTGACAGGTAAGTTAATCATGAAGGCATTGCCTAGATAAGTTGTTATGTGGCTATTTGAAGTTCAATTTGATAGTGCTCAGATTTATGGTGAATTCGTTAAAGTCACATAATCATATAAATGTAACTGTCGTAATAGGTTGTGTTTGTTCTATAACAGAGGAATCCGGTGTGTTATCCTCCCGTGCGTACTTTATAGCAAGAAAATGTTTCCAAAACCACTATCGTATTTTTTTCAATATCATTGAAATAAATACTATTTATAGAACAGCTGTGTTTTCCCGTAGTCATATTATGCACAAGCCATGAAGTGACGTCACGCGCTCTATATATTTCAAGTTTATAAAAGCAAATTCACAGCGAAATGAGTGTTTTTAGAAGAAAAATGGCATGTTTTGTGAGTAATAATTATCCTCGGATAATATCAGCAATTGCTTGTTTTTCACATATTTATTTTTATAGCAAAAAGCTTATGGGACTTTAATATTTAGGGTTGATTCTATTTGATTGATGTAGAGTACAATATTACCATGTGCTTGTGACCTATATTCATGATTTTTTTTATTTGTCAAATACTCATGATTGTCATTATAATGTGTATTACTCATATTTTATTAATATGTCATGCTCTCCTTAATGTAGGATTGAATAAAATAAACAGTCAATATCCTTTATGTAAAAAGGAACTTCAATCAAAAAACATTAACCAATATGCTACTTTTAATTCGTCTACCTATAACGTCTTGTTATAGTTTTCTTGTTAGTTTACTATTAAGTTAAGCTGAAATCCAGGTTGGTCCTGATTTTCGGATTGTTCGGTGTTCTAGGTGTGTTCATGTTGTTTTAGCAATACATTCCTAACGTTATAATTATATAAAAGACAGGTATGATGCCACTCATTATTCAGTTTTATCAGATTTATTGAATTGTATTTATTGCATTTTCAATGAGAACTTGAACGGTTTGTTGTATAAATGTAATTCTTGTACAAATAATCGTTGAATTAATTACTCTGTATAATTAGTGATCACGTGCTATTTCTCAGGTGTTGGTCTTACTTAATCTAATGCGTCACATATTTATCAACCAATTATTTCCAATGACAGGCGTTTAATGTGTTCTAATTAATCTCCAACACATTTATCATCAATCTAAAGCGTTGAAAAGAAGACACAATAATCATTCCCTCGTATGTATCTGTGACGATTAGACTTATCATGGGAATATATGGATTAATACAATTGACGTTTTTGGTGTCGGTCGCTACGGGTGTGTACATTTCTTTTTATCCAGTTTAAAAGCAAAACGAAGAGTTTCATCAATAATGGTTATTTTGTTCTTTCAAATTCACTGATTTCGAAGTTAAGAAAAACGCAATTCCTGCGCGTTAGTTTGGGGGGGGGGTATTTTTGTAGATTGTGTTAAGTATTTCGAATGGAGGATGAAGTGACGATAATTTAAATATGAATTTTATTTGTTCATCAGCTTCATTAGGACTTGTTTGCCATTACACATATCAAGCAATCTTAATGATCAGGTTTCGTTCAAATTATAACCACGCGGGCGATTTTTTATAATTCTGATATCTTTGGTTTCTGGTTGGCGCTAACCAGGGATCGTTTTGTAGTTGATTATGTAGAGTTACTAATTTCGATAGTATTATAGTATAATTTTATGCAAGTTTGTATAAGTAAACACCATATTGATCATTTACAATTATTAAACATTATTTGAATATCACATTTCTGAGAGGGCGTTACCAAAAATTGTCAGCGTGAGAAGAACAGCGTTGACCGAGGCAGCGGATTATTTCCCACTAGGGTTTAACAATACATTAAAAGCCCGGTTCATTTTGTTGTTTACAACTGCTGTCATAGTTTTTCTTTAAGAAAATTTGTAAATGTGGTCTCCGATATGGCTAGGACACGAAGCTAGTGTAACGTATTTTCTGTGTGTCAAACTAACTACAATTCATTGTGTATAAGCAAACATGGCGAACTGTACTTGTAAAATAGTTTATTCAAGCTGCTTTGCTTCTTATTAAAAAAGGAGAATAATATATTAATACAAGAATAACCAACAAACAAAACCTATTGTTATATCTTCATTAGTAATGATTGCAGAACTAGGAAATGGCCAATACAGTTTGACACCACAATTACAGTACTGGTTTGACACTGTAGTAAAATACTTACATTTCACACAATACATAAACTAACTTCTCCAACCTTGCGTATAAATGCACGTTAAAATTCGAGGCTGACAATTCTGAGTATACACTGCAACTTAGTCAGTCTCGGAAAAATAACGGCTGTTAAAGGTTTCAAACTTCTCAGGTATGAGTATACATACATTGCACTGCAAGTTAGAAAGTGATCTCAGACAATATCCAGTTCTAAGCAACACTGCAATTAGGATATTATTCTTACGTTTATATAAAAAGTAAAAGCTAGCTACCTTAATAATCTACGTATGACAATCACTCATGGAGTCTTTCTACGGACTCATTAAAAATGCAAATTTACACGCTTTATATACCCTGCGCTACATGCAGTAATCAATGAGATTAGCTGGTGATTAACAGTGTCTTTGATTGACTGATTTGCAAGGAATGTCACAAAACACACACAAAAATATCGTTGTCGACTCATCGATAAATTAATACAACAAAGAAATATATATACGAAATTAAAATGAAAATACGTGCTAGCATAGGCTAATTTATTTACACTAGCTTCATAAATATGCACATAAACTGCTTCAAAGCTTGTTGACCGCTAAAAGCGTGTTTCTCACCGCGCTTGAATGTTCATTCAATGTAACAAAAATTGATTTTGTTTTCATAGTTGTGTACAGCCAAGGCAGCTATGGGCGTAGTCGAACACGTCCTCCGATACATCCAACACCACCACCACCACCGTGCTATTATGATAGCGGGCCCTGTTCCTTCACAGGCGGATGTACCCACGGTAAAACTTGTGTGAATGGACGTTGCTGCGGAAGTGGTAAAACTTTCTTTTCTTTATCCAATATATTTGAATCCGCTGTTGAATTAAATTCATTTAAAGTACATGTACTACTTCTCTAAGACTGTTTTTATTGACGTATTAGTTCGATGTTACACAAAAATGTTTATATAATTGCAAAAAAATAGTGTTCCTCAAATGTCATAATTTCTGCGATATTTATCTTGGAAATAATTCAAAATATAAATATTAAGGACTGTTGCCCTTGTTGAAAGACAAATATTAATATATGTCGATATTACATTTCTTTATCAAAATAGATTTAAATTATGCTATTTAACAATTTTAACATGAGTTTTCATTGAAATTGATTTAATTTTGTCTTAAGTCTATGTAACATGACTTAGCCCAAAATATTTCAGCGCAAATTATGGTGAAAAGGATCTTAAAGGAATGTCGTTCTCAAGGAAAAATCATTTTCTGGCATAGAAGCTTATACAAATTATAAAAATTCCAAAAATCTGTCTGCTTCATTCTAAGAAAAAAATAGGGGTTAAGATGTAAATATCCTGCTATTAAATTCTAATTACGGTCATAAATTAAGTTTTAATTGATGCTAAATGCAACGCTAGATTGATTTATTTGTATGTTCATCCAAACACATAGAAACAATCATCATTATAAAATGATAAACACAACATTACATTATAATAGATCCCATATTTGTATCATTACACAGCGAATGTATGTTCAAACGGACAGACATCAGTTGGGACATGTTCTACGGACCCTGGGGCGGCAGTACTTGTATACCAGGGTATGAATGCGAAAATGGTTTATGCTGTGCACGTAAGTACATTCTATGAAATGATTTAACGGTTTGTGTGTGTCTCGAAGTTCTTGATTAGGTGTTCACTTCATGCATAGAACGATTATATATTGTATATTTATTCTATGTTTGTCATTACCATGTAACACTTCTAAACCGTATCCTGATCTTTGTATTACACGCTGGGTACTTTATTTATAAAAAGATAAGTACATGTACATTACTTTCATTTGACCACTGCTTATACGTGTAGCGCCCACTAACCACAGTGCTTCAATTGACCGAGCAGTTACGATTATAATGAATATTTTGGTGATTTTCTATACCCAGTATCCCACACCGGAAGTATTTATCAGCGTTGTTGCTGCCGTGGAAATGACTCGATTCATTGAACTTTTCTAAAAAAAATTAATCAGTTCCTCAGTTAGTGGAATATTCATTGAATTTATTTTGGTAACAGTGATAAATTATGTTTTAGATATTTTAAAAGGCGCTGCTAAGTTGTCGTCTTTTCTATTTTCATCCCATTTCTAGAATTAATCCTAATAATAAAATGTTAAATGATGCGTGATGTAGTGATCTTTAATTGGTATCGAACATATTTAATATATCCCATATTTGTATCATTTTACAGCGTCTTCATGTTCAAACGGAAAGACACCAGTTGGGCAATGTTCTACGAAACCCTCGGGCAGCACTGGTTGTGCACTTGGGTACTACTGCGAAAAGGGTTCATGCTGTGCATGTAAGTAGATTCTAATAAATGAAATAACGGTTTGTGTGTATTTAGAAGTTCTTGGTGACGTGTTTGCTTCATGCATAGAACGATTACATATTGTATATTTAATCTATGTTTGTCATTACCCTATAATACTTTTTAACTGTATCCTGATCTTTGTATTACATACTTGGTACTTCAGTTATAAAGAGATACGTACGTTAATTTTCATTTGACGACAGCTTACATGTATTCCGCCCACTAGCCCCAATGCTCATTATCCAAACAGTTACTCTTATAATGAATCTTTTGGTGATTTTCTATACCCAGTATGCCTCACCGGAAGTATTTATCAGCGTTGTTGTAGCTGTGGAAGTGATATGTTAACTCAATTCATTGAACTTTAAAAAAAAATGAATCAATTACTCAGTTATTGAAATGTTTATCAAATTGTCAATGAGTTACAGTGATAAATCATGTCTTAGATATTATAAAATGCGCCGCTAAGTTGTCGTTATTTCTTTTGTCATCCAATGTCTAGAAATCATCCTAAAATGATAAAAACACAACGTTAAATTATGTGTGTTGTAGTGATCTTTAGTTTGCATCATACATCCTTAATAGATCCCATATTTATATCATTATACAGTGCCGGAGTGTTCAAATGGAAAGCTTGCGTTTAAGTATTGTGATAATGGTCAATGTCCATCAGGGTACGAATGCGAAAAGGGTTCAATATGCTGTGAAAGTAAGTACCTTCTATGAAATAAATGAACGATGGTGTGTCGATGACGTATTTGCTTCAGACATGATACGATTATGTTGAATCAATGTTTGTCATTAGTCACATTACCCTATAACACTTCCAAATCGTGTCCTTATCTTTGTATTACATACTGGGTCCTTCCTTCCTACTAAAACTAGTTAAATAAAGTAATTCGAGCAATTAATCATTCATTCGTCCATCTCTTACACAATTACTTCACACTAATCCCAAAGCACATTATCCAAGCAATTACGATTATAAAGAAACCTTGGGTGATTTCCCATACCCAGCATAGCGGGCTAGCACGTTGAAGGGATTGTGTAGAATGGTAAATTAATGAATTTTTTCCTGTGCGTTTTAGTGATAAAGCAGGCATTTCAACAAACATCCCTAATAAAATTTAAAACAGACACAGTTTTCTTGAATAATTCATTGTTAATTCACACCAAACTATCTAATAGAGAGTTGGTGATGTGAATAAATACATAAAAAACATTTTTTCATTATTTTTACCCAAACAGTCTACGACCGGAGAATACACATTCTCCTGTCAGATTAACTTACCTTCGTTCTATACATAGCGTGACGTTTGTCTAACCTCTATAACTATCTACATTTAGATAGTTATACATACGCTAAAAGTATAGTTCCGCGGAAGGATTAAAAATGTCAAAACAACCATATCGGTTGTATGTTATTAACAAATTTGTTTAGTTATGTAAAATGAATACGTAGTACCATTTCTATTCTTATGCTTTCGTCAATAACACTCATTATTCAATGAAACGCAATGTTGAAGTACGCTTGGCTCCAATGTGTACCATACGGTGACGTCACGCTATGTTATTGTTTATAATTTCCATTTTGTAAGTAGTTCCTGCAAATACCCATAATGCCCCGAGCAGAATAACACAGGTCAGTGCATAGCGCTACCGTAGTGTACACATTGACTAAACCTTTAATTGATAGTCTGGATTACCTACATCTTTGCACACAAAGAGTCAGGCACTAATAGTTTTGTACTTGCGCAGTTGCGATGCGCACTAACTATTGTGATATACGTCTTAACGTTAACATTATCTTTGTTTGATGATTTGATCTTGTCGTCCCTCATGAGTTTAAAAGTTGATAACTAGTAACTAAACTTTGATCTCGATAAAAGACATTGTAAAGCATGAGTTGTGATGTAATGTCAACGAACTTGTAAATATGAATTGTGTTTTACGAAACATAATTATGAAAGTATTATATGTATTGTATTCTTTCATTATTTAATTGCAGTGACGTGTCTGCACGGATCACCACCATACAGTCCTTGTGTAGATCAAAGTCATTGTGGTCAAGGATATACATGTACCTATCCACCCAATCAAAAGAGAAATGGAATATGTTGTGAAAATCCTCCAGGTTGTCATTTTTTGTATTATTATTTGAAATTATTACTTAATTGAAAACAATTTACATGTAGTCAAGGACTTATATACATACATATATGTGTGTAAGTCCTTGATGTAGTGTAGTATAACGCATACTATTGCTTTTTTCGTCGATTTTACTGATATACCCTTATAACAGTTATATAAAGTATATCTTATATAAATATTAAATATAAAAGTTTTAAAAAAATCCGTTCATAAGAAATTATTTAGAATAGGAAGTTGACGTAAACTTGAAAAATGTGTTTTACATTTATAGCACTGTGTGTTAGACAACAAGCAGTTCTAA
The DNA here is from genome assembly GCA_964023205.1 of Lutraria lutraria. NCBI lineage: Eukaryota > Metazoa > Mollusca > Bivalvia > Venerida > Mactridae > Lutraria > Lutraria lutraria. The sequence continues at coordinate 6,647,101 of OZ026840.1, forward strand.
TAATGTATTGTTGGTATGGTGACTAATCCGACATTCTTGAAGATTCTAAACTAAGTAGATAATAAATGCAAATCAATCAATCCCTGTCTCTTACTCTTACTTCTGTCCCAAAAATTATTATTCGACTACTGCATACACGTTTAACTCCCACCACTCGCTCATTATCCAAGCAGTTACGATCATAATACGATATTACAATTGTACTTTACGTTTATTGTATGCATTTATGGATTGTGTATACATACATTGTTTTTCATGCTTTTCTTTCGTACTTGTTGACGTGTCAATTATTGTAAATATGTGACCGCATGGGTCTATGACCTTCCGGTTTTGATTCAAAATAAACTGTCTAAACTAAACTGTCATAATGAAATTTTTGGTGATATCCCATACCTAGAATGCCACACCGGAAGTCTTTACCAGCATTGCTGTTGCTGTAAAAATGTTATGTAAACTCGTTTCATTGAACTCGTTAAAAAGAATTAAATCAATTTCACAGTTATTACAGTGATAAATCATGTCTTAGATATTTTAAAATTTGTCTAAGTTGTCGTCCTTTCTATTTTCATCCCATGTCTAGAAATAATCCTAATTAAAAAATTATTAACACACAGTTAAAGTATGTGTGCTGTACAGCGGTGTTAAGTTTGTATCAGATGTAATAAATCCCATATTTGTATCATTATACAGCCTATACATGTTCAAATGGACTCCTACCGCAAGGGACATGTCCTACAAACGGCTGGGTCAGCAGTAGTTGTGAACAAGGGTACGAATGCGAACACGGTTACTGCTGTTATAGTAAGTACATTCTATGAAATGAATAAACGGTAGGTGTGTTTATCGTAATTCTTGAATGATGACGTGTTCGCTTCAAGCATAGAACGATTATATTGAATCTATGTTTGTCATTACCCTATAACACTTCTAAACCATATCCTTATCTTTGTTAAAAGAGTAAAATACAGTAATTTGAGCAAATAATAATTCATTCATCCATCGCTTACACGATTACTTCTTACTAGCCCCAAATCACACTATCCATTGGCAAACAATTACTATTATAGCGTAGCATGCGGTAATTCCCCATACCCAGCATAGGGAGGCTAGCACGTTGAAGGGAGGGAGTACAATAGTTAATAATAAATAATAGTGGATTATCCATTTGCTTTGTATCAATGCATTTTAATAGAGATATTTATGTTTGATATGCGTTGTCATTTCTGTACCTGATATCTTATGATGTATATAGTATGGTAATTAAGGTCGAATAGGTGTTGTGAGGGCGGGTTTCGGAGTAAACAGATAATGTATCTCCTTCCTTGTTTTGCACCGGTCAAATTACTGTTTAGTGATGTATAAAATATTATGTTTCAGATCTCTGTAGACACCAGTTATTAGAAATTTGAATGATTTTTAAAAACAAAACACACGTCATTTTAATCTAACTTGGTACCCACTTGTATATATATTTATACTAAATGTGTGCTTGGTCCTTGTCGCCAGTTTAGGTCTAATTTACCATTATACAACATCACTTCAACGTGCTTGCCTCCTGTGATACAAGTGCTTTGGACATGTTCTGCAAATGCCTTGGGCAGCACTAGTTGTGAACCATGGTACGAATGCATCAAGGGTTTATGCTGTAAAAGTAAAACAAATAAACGGTTGGTGTGTGTATCGAAGACCTTGATGACGTATTTGCTTCAGGCATAAACCGATGCTATTGAATCTATGTTTGTCATTACTAAATTCTAAAAGAGATGAATAAATCAATTTGAGCTGTTAATCATTTACAAGTATATACAACCACCGCTAACACGATTACCTCCAACTAACCCCAGTGCTCATTATCCAAACAATAACGATAATTAAACTGACTTGTAAAATTGTCATATATTGGTTACTGTGATAAATCATGTATTAAATATTTAGAACTGCGCAGCTAAGTTGTCGTCATTTCTATTGTCATCCCATTTCTAGAAATAATCCTGACTTTAAGATAATACACACTTAGTTAAATTATGTGTACTGCAGTGACCTTTAGTTTGTATCATACATACTTAAATACATTTGCTACAGTTTCCAGCCTTTAACGAAGACAAATTTATATGGAAAATGAAAACTCTTTCATGAATTATTTTTAAACTTTGCATGATTATAGCATATGCTAACAGAAACATTTCAAGCGAAAAGATGGGGGTTGACGTACTCGTTTTTGAGTTATCCGCCCTCGACGTAGAATTTTTAGCTGGTTTTAGGTCAATTCAAGGACAGATAATTCACAGTGAAGATAAGCAAGGTCTATTTATTTTCCTTTTTAAGTGGCCAACTTCTTTTCATGTCATTGTCTAAAATTTCAAGATTTTTTAAAGATGTTTATCATTATTATTAGTGCGTATCGCTACAGCGCAGGTAGAAACTATACCGATTAATTAATCTTACTCGACGGTCCTAGGTTACGCGAGTTTGTATTTATTTGGTATCGAACATACATAATGGATTCTACATTTGTATCATTATACAGCCACTATATGTTCAAACGGACTGACACCAGTTGGGACATGTTCTACGGATCCCTGGAACCCCATTCCTTGTGCATCTGGGTACGACTGCATTAAGGGTTCGTGCTGTGCATGTAAGTACATTCAATGAAATGAATTAATGCTTTGTGACTGTCTCGAAGTTCTTGATGACGTGTTTGCTTCATGCATAGAACGATTACATATTGTATATTAAATCTATGTTTGTCATTACCCTAAAACACTTTTTAACTGTATCCGGATCTTTGTATTACATACTGGGTGCTTCATTTTTAAAGAGATAAGTACGTTAATTTTCATTTGACAACTGCTTACATGTATATCGCACACTAGCCCCAATGCTCATTATCCAAACAGTTATGATTATGATGAAACTTTTGCATACCCAGTATGCTACACTGGAAGTATTTATCAGCGTTGTTGTTGCTGTGAAAATGATATGTTAACTCGATTCATTGGATGTTTTAAAAGAAATTGAATCCATTTCTCAGTTAGTGAATTATTCATTGAATTTAGTTTAATTTAACCTGTGATACTAGTAAGTCATGTCTTACATATTTTAAAATGCGCTGCTAAGGTGTCGTCCTTTCTATTTTCATCCAATTTCTAGAAATAATCCTAATAATAAAAAGTTTGAATTATTTGTGCAGTAGTGATCTTTAGTTGGTATCAGACATACTTAATAGATCCTACATTTGTATCATTAAACAGCGAATGTATGTTCAAACGGACAGACACCAGTTGGGACATGTTCTACGGATTCCTGGGCCCCCATTCCTTGTGCACCTGGGTACGACTGCGTTAAGGGTTCATGCTGTGCATGTAAGTACATTCAATGAAATGAATTAATGCTTTGTGTCTGTCTAGAAGTTCTTGCTGGCGTGTTTGCTTCATGCATATAACGATTATATATTGTATATTAAATCTTTGTTTGTCATTACACTGTAACACTTTTTTAACTGTATCCTGATCTTTGTATTACATACTGGGTACTTCATTTATAAAAAGATAAGTACGTTAATTTTCATTTCACAACTGCTTATATGTATATCGCCAACCAGCCCCAATGCTCATTTTCCAAACAGTTACGATTATGATGAAACTTTTGCATACCCAGTATGCTACACCGGAAGTATTTATCAGCGTTGTTGTTGCTGTGATATTGATATGTTATCTCGATTCATTGGGCTTTTTAAAAGAAATTGAATTCTTTTCTTAGCTAGTGAATTATTCATTGAATTTAGTTTAATTTAACCTGTCTGTGATAAGTCATGTCTTAGATATTTTAAAATGCGCTGCTAAGTTGTCGTCCTTTCTATTTTCATCCAATTTCTAGAAATAATCCTAATAATAAAAAGTTTGAATTATTTGTGCAGTAGTGATCTTTAGTTGGTATCTGACATACTTAATAGATCCTACATTTGTATCATTACACAGCGAATGTATGTTCAAACGGACAGATACCAGTTGGGACATGTTCTACGGAAACCTGGGCCGCCAGTCCTTGTTCACCTGGGTACGACTGCATTAAGGGTTCATGCTGTGCATGTAAGTAGATTCTATGAAATAAATAAACGGTTAGTGTGTGTTTAGAAGTTCTTGGTGACGTGTTTTCTTCATGCATAGAACGATTACATATTATATATTAATTCTATGTTTGTCATTACCCTAAAATACTTTTTTTAACTGTATCCTGATCTTTGTATTACATAATGGGTGCTTCATTCATACAGATATCCAAACAGTTACAATTATCATAAACCTTTCGTTGATTTTCTATACCCAGTATGCCACATCGGAAGTATTTATCAGCGTTGTTGTTGCTTGGGAAATGATGTGTCAACTCATTTCATTGTGCTTTTTAGATATAATTAAATCAATTCGAAAGTTAGTGAAATATTCATTTTTATTTTTATTACAGTGATAAAACATGTCTTAGATAACAAAAATGCGCTGCTACGTTGTCGTCCTTCCTATTTTCATCCCATATCCAGATGATGAACTCACAACGTTAAATCATCTGCGCTGCAGTTATTAATAGTTTATATCAGACATACTTAATAGATTTCATATTTGTATCATTATACAGTGCCTACATGTTCAAATGGACAACTACAGCGTGGGACATGTCTTCCAAATGCCTGGGGCAGCACTAGTTGTGAACCAGGGTACGAATGCATCAGTGGATACTGCTGTCAAAGTAAGTTCCTTCTATGAAATAAATAAACTGTTGGTTTGTGTCTCGAGGAACTTGATGACGTATTTGCTTCAGGCATAGACCGCTTGTATTGAACCTATGTTTGCAATTATCTAAAAACATATCCAAACGGTGTCCTTATCTTTATCTTACATACTGGGCACTTCATTTCAAAAGACGTGAATAAATCAGTTTGAACAGTTAATCACTTATATCCAAACTCTGCTAATACGAGTACCTCCCGCTAACCCCAAAGCACATTATCCATGTTATAACGATAATAATGATGCATGTGGTGATTTCCTATACCCAGCACATTGAAGTGATGGAGGATAATAGTTAATAATACATAATGGTGACTTATCTTTTGCTCTCATCGTTGCGATGATGTTTTCGATAGATCTCATACGAGCCGCATTTGCATCATTAAATATTTGCATTACTGTAGGTCACTATTGACTTACAATTAGTATCATTATACCACCGCAAACGATGTTTGAGAGGGCGTATATTGGAGCAACTCTGTCGGTCGGTCGGTCTGCATAAAGTTTGTGGAGCGAACTTCTTCCACATTTTCAAGCCATTGCAATGAAACTTACATATGTTATCACCATCAAGTGTAAATGTGCAAGCCACAATTTTCATGCGCAGCGATTCACTCATTGCAGAGTTATGTGCCCTTGAACATAGCCCTATAGTGTACTATTGCATTCTTAGTGTCAAAGAGGTGGGGTATTAGTCACCTCTGTGAAAGCTCTAGTTAATGTAAGTAAAGTATCCGATGATTTCTCTTAATCAAATTCTTAATATTAACATAGTATTTGTTTGGTATCATTATCCCGCGCCTACATGTTCAAGCGGACATCCACCGCATGCGTATTGTAAAAATGTTCAATGTCCGTCAGGATACGTCTGCGAAAATGATTTATGCTGCACACGTTAGTAGATTCTATGAAATGCATTAACATTTTGTGTGTGTCTCGAAGTTCATGATGACGTATTTGCTTCAGGCATAGAACGATTTCATGTTGTATATTAAGTCTATGTTTGTTATTAAACTATAACACATCTAAACCGCATCATTATCTTCGTATATCACACTAGGTACTTCCTCTTTACGAGAATATACATCAATGTTCAACAGCATTAAATAAGCATTCAATGCTTACACATTTACCTCCCACTAACCAAAATGCTCATTATCCAAACAATTTCTATTATAATTAATTTTTGGTGATTTCCCATACCAAGTACGCCACACCGGAAGCATATTAAATCAGAATTGCTGTTGCTGTGGAAATGATATGTCAACTCGATTCATTGAAATTTTTAGATGGAACTGAATCCATTCCACAGTTGGTGATTTTTTTTATTAAATTGTCATATTTTGGTTACGGTGATAAATCATGTCTTAAATATTTAGAAATGCGCCGCTATGTTGTCGTCATTTCTAGAAATAATCCTGACTTTAAGATAATAAACACACTAAGTCAAATTATGTGTGCTGAAGTGACCTTTAGTTTGTATCATACATACTTAAAGACATTTGCTGCAGCTTCCAGCTTTTTTCACAAAGACATTATTATATGGAAAATGAAAACTCTTTCATAAATTCTTTTTTAAACTTTGCATCATCATAACAAAAACATTTCAAGCGAAAAATGGGGGTTGACGAACTGGTTTGGGGGTTTTCAGCCCTTGACGTAGAAGTTTGGGCTGATATTAGATCAATTCAAGGGTAGATAATTCACAGTGAATATAGGTCTATTTATAGAATTTTCCTTTTTAAGTAGCCTACTTCTTTTCGTGTCATTGTTTAAAATTTCAAAAATTGACAGTGCGTGGTTTTATATTTTTATATTTTTTCTTCCTTTTTATGTTGTTTAGTATTATATGTTGTTTTATTCTGTGAAGTTAAAAAATGTGTCCTGTAGAAAATAAATGGTGGATGTTTTTTTTTCAATCCTATGTTGGATCGTCTCCCTTTTGAGAGGAATTTTGATAAATAAATACATTTCCTTCCAAATTTGGATAAGATTAGACCGACTTTTTCCTTTTAAACAATATTATATTACATATACTGGGTATTTAATTTATAAAGAGATAAGTACATTAATTTCCATTTGACCACAGCTAACATGTATACCGCCCCCTAGCCCCAATGTTCATTATCCAAGCAGTTACGATTATAATGAATGTTGTGGTGATTTTCTATACCCAGTATGCCACACCGGAAGTATTTATCAGCGTTGTTGTTGCTGCGAAAATGATATGTTTCGATACTCGATTCATTGAACTTTTTAAAAGATGAATCAATTCCCCAGTTAGTGAAATATTCATTAAATTTTTTTTGGGTACAGTGATAAATTATGTCTTAGATATTTTAAAATGCGCTGCTAAGTTGTCGTCCTTTCTATTTTCATCCCATTTCTAGAAATAATCCTAATAATAAAAAGTTTGAATTATTTGTGCAGTAGTGATCTTTAGTTGGTATCTGACATACTTAATAGATCCTACATTTGTATCATTACACAGCGATTTTATGTTCAAACGGAGAGACACCAGTTGGGACATGTTCTACGGACCCCTGGGTCAGCAGTACTTGTTCACCTGGGTACGACTGTGAAAAGGGTTCATGTTGTGCATGTAAGTAGATTCTATGAAATGAATTAACGGTTTGTGTGTGTTTCTCGAAGTTCTTGGTGACGTGTTTGCTTCCGGCATAGAACGATTACATATTGTATATTAATTATATGTTTGTCATTACCCTAAAATACTTTTTTAACTGTATCCTGATCTTTGTATTACATACTGGGTGCTTCATTCATACAGATATCCAAACAGTTACAATTATCATAAAACTTTCAGTGATTTCCTATACCCAGTATGCCACATCGGAAGTATTTATCAGCGGTGTTGTTGCTTGGGAAATGATGTGTCAACTCATTTCATTTAACTTTTTAGATAGAATTAAATCAATTCCAAAGTTAGTGAAATATTCATTTTTATTTTTATTACAGTGATAAAACATGTCTTAGATAACAAAAATGCGCTGCTACGTTGTCGTCCTTCCTATTTTCATCCCATATCCAGATGATGAACTCACAACGTTAAATCATCTGCGCTGCAGTTATTAATAGTTTATATCAGACATACTTAATAGATTTCATATTTGTGTCATTATACAGTGCCTACATGTTCAAATGGACAACTACAGCGTGGGACATGTCTTCCAAATGCCTGGGGCAGCACTAGTTGTGAACCAGGGTACGAATGCATCAGTGGATACTGCTGTCAAAGTAAGTTCCTTCAATGAAATAAATAAACGGTTTGTTTGTGTCTCGATGAACTTGATGACGTATTTGCTTCAGGCATAGACCGCTTGTATTGAACCTATGTTTGCAATTATCTAAAAACATATCCTTATTTTTATCTTACATACTGGGCACTTCATTTCAAAAGACGTGAATAAATCAGTTTGAACAGTTAATCACTTATATCCAAACTCTGCTAACACGAGTACCTCCCGCTAACCCCAAAGCACATTTTCCATGTTATAACGATAATAATGATGCATGTGGTGATTTCCTATACCCAGCATACGGAGCTACATTGTAGCACATTGAAGTGATGGAGGATACTAGTTAATAATACATAATAGCGACTTATCTTTTGCTCTCATCGTTTTCGATAGATCTCACACGAGCCGCATTTGCATCATTAAATAGTTGCATTACTGTAGGTCACTATTGACTTACAATTAGTATCATTATACCACCGCAAACGATGTTTGAGAGGGCGTATATTGGAGTCACTCTGTCGGTCGGTCGGTCGGTCTGCATAAAGTTTGTGAAGCTAACTTCTTCCACATTTTCAAGCCATTGCAATGAAACTTACATATGTTATCACCATCAAGTGTAGATGTGCAAGCCACAATTTTCATGCGCAGCGATTCACTCATTGCAGAGTTATGTGCCCTTGAACATAGCCCTATAGTGTACTATTGCATTCTTAGTGTCAAAGAGGTGGGGTATTAGTCACCTCTGTGAAAGCTCTAGTTAATGTAAGTAAAGTATCCGATGATTTCTCTTAATCAAATTCTTAATATTAACATAGTATTTATTTGGTATCATTATCCCGCGCCTACATGTTCAAGCGGACACCCACCGCATGCGTATTGTAAAAATGTTCAATGTCCGTCAGGATACGTCTGCGAAAATGATTTATGCTGTACACGTTAGTAGATTCTATGAAATGCATTAACATTTTGTGTGTGTCTCGAAGTTCATGATGACGTATTTGCTTCAGGCATAGAACGATTTCATGTTGTATATTAAGTCTATGTTTGTTATTAAACTATAACACATCTAAACCGCATCATTATCTTCGTATTATACACTAGGTACTTCCTCTTTACGAGAATATACATTAATATTCAACAGCATTAAATAAGCATTCAATGCTTACACATTTACCTCTCACTAACCAAAATGCTCATTATCCAAACAATTTCTATTATAATTAATTTTTGGTGATTTCCCATACCAAGTACGCCACACCGGAAGCATATTAAATCAGAATTGCTGTTGCTGTGGAAATGATATGTCAACTCGATTCATTGAAATTTTTAGATGGAACTGAATCAATTCCACAGTTGGTGATTTTTTTTATTAAATTGTCATATTTTGGTTACGGTGATAAATCATGTCTTAAATATTTAGAAATGCGCCGCTATGTTGTCGTCATTACTAGAAATAATCCTGACTTTAAGATAATAAGCACACTAAGTCAAATTATGTGTGCTGGAGTGACCTTTAGTTTGTATCATACATACTTAAAGACATTTGCTGCAGCTTCCAGCTTTTTTCATAAAGACATTATTATATGGAAAATGAAAACTCTTTCATAAATTCTTTTTTAAACTTTGCATCATCATAGCACATGATAACAAAAAAAAAGCGAAAAATGGGGGTTGACGAACTGGTTTGGGGGTTTTCAGCCCTTGACGTAGAATTTTTGGCTGATATTAGATCAATTACAGGGTAGATAATTCACAGTGAAGATAATCAAGGTCTATTTATAGAATTTTCCTTTTTAAGTAGCCTACTTCTTTTCGTGTCATTGTTTAAAATTTCAAAAATTGACAGTGCGTGGTTTTATATTTTTATATTTTTTTCTTCCTTTTTATGTTGTTTAGTATTATATGTTGTTTTATACTGTGAAGTTAAAAAATGTGTCCTGTAGAAAATAAATGGTGGATGTTTGTTTTTCAATCCTATGTTGGATCGTCTCCCTTTTGAGAGGAATTTTGATAAATAAATACATTTCCTTCCAAATTTGGATAAGATTAGACCGACTTTTTCCTTTTAAACAATATTATATTACATATACTGGGTATTTAATTTATAAAGAGATAAGTACATTAATTTCCATTTGACCACAGCTAACATGTATACCGCCCCCTAGCCCAAATGCTCATTATCCAAGCAGTTACGATTATAATGAATGTTGTGGTGATTTTCTATACCCAGTATGCCACACCGGAAGTATTTATCAGCGTTGTTGTTGCTGCGAAAATGATATGTTTCGATACTCGATTCATTGAGCTTTTTAAAAGATGAATCAATTCCCCAGTTAGTGAAATATTCATTAAATATATTTTGGGTACAGTGATAAATTATGTCTTAGATATTTTAAAATGCGCTGCTAAGTTGTCGTCCTTTCTATTTTCATCCCATTTCTAGAAATAATCCTAATAATAAAAAGTTTGAATTATTTGTGCAGTAGTGATCTTTAGTTGGTATCTGACATACTTAATAGATCCTACATTTGTATCATTACACAGCGATTTTATGTTCAAACGGAGAGACACCAGTTGGGACATGTTCTACGGAGCCCTGGGTCAGCAGTGGTTGTTTACCTGGGTACAACTGTGAAAAGGGTTCATGCTGTGCATGTAAGTAGATTCTATAAAATGAATTGACGGTTTGTGTGCCAAGGTGAGTTTTTATGATCGAGCTATGTCCGTCGTCCGTTCGTCCGTCGTCTACAACTTCTTTAAACAATATCTCCTCCTAAACCACTTATCAATTTCAACCAAACTTCACAGGTGTGTTCCTCGCTTGAAGCTCTACCAAAGTCGTTCAATGAATTGCATTCCATGTAGAACTTTTTTTTGAAAATCTTCAAAAATCTTCTTCTCCAAAACCTATATAGGTAAATTAAAAAAAATCTTCTTGTCCAAAACAACAAGGCCTACAGCTTAGATATTTTGTATGTGGCATTGTCTTGTAGACTTATACCAAGTTTGTGAAATCATGGCCACATGATCAATATTGGCCCATGCCCAGGGGGTCAGCAATCTGATTAAAATCAAATCCTCAAACCCGCTACGCTATGAGGATCTGAAGACTACCTATAGAAGGTCACCTCAGGTGACCTTTTCCACTAGCCAATCAGCGCCTTACTTTCATAATTCTGAAAGTGATCTGGTTCTATTTTTAACCGCGGTAAAAAACAATATTTGACTTGTAGTTATCACGAACACCTATTCTTACGCAACTAAATGTAATGATAGCGCCCATGTGACATGCGTGTTTATTAAATTTTCTGTACTACTATGGCCGAATCGATCAGGATTACTAAAAAAATCAAAACGTGGTTGCAGACAAATATGTTATACGAAATTTAATGTTTACTAACGTTTAAATAACATCGTCAGGTAGAAAGTTCATTCGGCCAAAGTACCGATGAAACGAGTTATACGATTGGCTGAATTATAAATAGATATAAATAGTGATCATGGAAATTCCGACTTTTGAAAATAGAAACTGGTATAGGCCGTCATCAGATCTTGCCGTAAGGAAGATCGAATACTTTAGTCAGATTGGGGGGTCAGTTGATTTCAACAATTTCTTGACAGTTGGGATAGATAACTTTTTACCATGACAAATAACGTCCCTTTGATTAAATTATCCCTTAGTGTTACGATACTTAGAGAGTGATACAGGGCCATCATGGCCCTCTTGTAATAATTATAAAATGTTAAACACACAATGTTAAATTATCTGCGCTGCAGTGATCAATAGTTTTTATCAGACATGCTTAAAATACTTCATATTCGTATCATTTTACAGCGCATACATGTTCAAACGGACTCCAACCACTTGGGGCATGTTCTACAAACAGCTTGGGCATCAGTAATTGTAAACCAGGGTACGACTGCGAACACGGTGTATGCTGTGAAAGTAAGTAGATTCTATGAATAAAATAAACGGTTGGTGTGTGTCTCGAAATTTCTGATGACGTGTTTACTTCATGGATAGAACGATTATACTGGACATATGTTTGTCATTACCCTATTACAACCTCTAAACCATATCCTTATCTTTGTATTACATACTTTATGCTTCGTCTGTATTTAAAGAGTTAAATACAGTAATATGAGCAAATAATAATTAATTGGACCATCGCTTACACGATTACTTCCCACTAACCCCAAATCACATTATTAATTGGCTAGCAATTACTATTATAGCGTAGCATGCGATGATTCCCCATACCCAGCATAGGGAGGCTATCACGTTGAAGGGAGGGAGTATGATAGTTAATAATAAATATTAGTGGATTATCCATTTGCTTTGTTTCAATTGTTTTAGTGATATTTAAACTTTATTTGCGTTGTAATCTATTTACATGATATTTTAAGACGCATACGAGGGATGTTCGATAAGTAATGTGTATTGTGTAATATCTTAGAAAGAACCGACTTTAATGGTCAAAATGACTTTCCACCCCTCACAGTATTTCCCGCGGTTAGGAATACAAAACTTCAGTCTGTGAATACGTCCCGGATGGCTGATTTGGATATATCTCAAACTAAGACACTGCCATACAGCTGAGCCAAGGGCTTGGTATCGACGATAAGAACTTTTTCAGTTTTTGTTAACGGAAAAAGTCGCAGGGAGCAAGAGCTGGTGTGTATAGTGTGTGCGATAAGACGGTTGCCTTCTCCATCTTCAGAAATAGTTGGTTTACAATGTCAAATGAATGTACTGGAGCATTATCATGATGTAAGCAAACATGTTGAAAGCAAGTAGCTGGACGTTGTTTTTTGTTTGATAATATACATGTATCTTGAGCTTTCTAAGTACAACATCACGTTGATACTGACGTGTGCCACGTTTGCCATTAGGCATTGGTATTTGATTGGCAATTCCGTCACTTGAGAAGAATATGGCAAAGATGACATTCTTTGCTCATTGCCCTTTTTACAACTACTGGCCGTTTACTGTGTTGGATAAGTCATGTCTTGTTTCCAGTTGTCCTAACTGGACGAGTCTAACTTACCTTAATCTCACTACCAGTATCAATGTTTGCAATTAGTCTACAGATGAAATTTGGAAACTTTTTGAGCACTTGTTTTGCCGTTTGTACGCGTACCCTTTTTGATCATCTGTCAATAGAGGGGGTATCCATATGGCAGTAATAGTTCGTACTTCAAAAATACTCTTCAGAATGAAATTTACTCTCGATAGTGAAATGCCAACAGCTTTGGCAACATCGCGAATCGTATATCTGCCATCCCTTTCAGTCTAACTTTCGAGACATTAGTTAATCCTGTTGCAGTTACTGGTAGTCCTGGTCTTGCAGAATTTTTAAGTGTCTCCGTATATTAAGCAACAAAACTCTTTTTCCAACTACCACCTGTCACATAAGATGCCTATACACTGACCCCAATTTGTTAAAAAATTAGCTTCAATTAATGACCGAGTTTTCGACGAAGTTTTATGTAAGCTCAAATTTCCTAGAGATTCTCAACACGCTTTCAAATCATTTTTTAACAGAGGTCAATGAGTGGCTCTCTCGAAATAAAGATTTTTGAAAAATTCTGTTGAACATAATATTCATTTATATACCATTGTAAAGGTATTGAATATAGCTATCAATATTAGTGAAATCGTGCATATTGTTTTCGTGTTATACACATTACATATAAAAGAAATATATACAGTAAAAGAAGATAATGTTTCAGCTTCATTGTTTTGTTTTGGTCAAAATAAAGTTCAGTTATGTATAATATTATGTCTCAGTTGCCGGTAGACACCAGTTATTAAATTTTGAATGATTTGTGAAAACAAACGTTGTGTGTTAAACTAACTTGGTGCGGAAACCGCCATATAGGAAGTTATACCCTTGTATGTGACAATTATATGTTAAACATGTGTTTGATCAGTGTAGCCATTTTAGGCCAAATTAACCATTTTACACTGTCGCTTCAAGGAGCTAGGCTCCTATGATACCCAGTATGCCACATCGGAAGTATTTGTCAGAATGCTGTTGCTATAGAAATGGTTTATCTACTCGATTTATTGAACTTTTTAAATATAATTGAAATAATTCCACATTCAGTGAAGTACTTTTTTTAATTGTCAAATGATAATCACCGTTGTGGTTATGTTTTTGATAGATCTCATTCGAGTCGCATTTGTATCATTAATAATTATGAAGCCGAGTACGAATTCGATAAGGATTTATACTGCCAAATCAAGTAATTTCAACGAAATTATTTTTTCGGATTGTGTTTGTTCCGAAACCCTTTAAGCCACAATATGTCTGAAATTTGGAATTATTTTCAATGTACGAAAGATTGTGATTTTAAAAAGTTCCAAAAATTATACAGAAGGGACCCATGTTTGATCTCATTTCGCCGTTCCTTCCTTGTGTCATGACTAACAGAAGGCAATATTGCAATTATTCATTCACTTTTGTGATTTATATACAATTTTGATTGTCTGTTGTACAATGCAGAATAGTGTTAACCATACGTATGACCATTCTATTTCAATGTTGTAGTAAAAATTATATACATTCCTTCAACCGACAAGCAGATTTTGAAATGTATTAATCACTTTTAAATATAACGTCATAGCTTAAACTCAAAATAAACAAAAACGTCTCGGAAATCCATAATGGCTTTCAAAGTATTGAAGCTTATGTACATGTCTTAGTCTATATGCAATTTGAACTCTTTTATTCATCTATTTGAAAAGTCGTATACTACGGAATATTCATTTGAAATTGCTAAAAAAAACACTGATTCTACTGATTTGTTTCAATGTTACACTTTTGGTAAAGAAAATCACATTAGGAAAAGGAAATTTCAAAAATTGAAATAAATGAAGGTCATTTTAAAACTAGCATTTGTACAGAGAGATTAGCATTAAATTCAATGACTGTAATTCCAAAACTGGCAATGACTTAAAACTATTCGCATTTGTGAAGGCCATTTCAAGACTAGCATTAACTTACAAATGTTTCCATTAACGTAGATCATTCCAAAACGGCATTGACTTACAAATATTTGCATTACTGTAGATCATTTCAAAATTAGAATTGACGTAGGACTATTACCATGAATGTACTGTATTTTCATTTATTTTTCGTTGGGCTCAATTTTCGTGATGTTTACTATAATGGCCGTTTCGTGGGGACAAAATTTCGTGGATTTTGGATTTTTTGAAAAATAAAATGCCATATTTTGACATTAACATTGTCTTTGTTTGCTGGTTTTGATCATGTCGTGCTCCGTGCGCTTAATAGTTGATGAATATATGTATAAAAACTTAAATCTCGATGACAGACGTAGTAAACCAGAAGTTGTGATGAAAAGTCAATCACCTTGTAAATATAAATCGTGTTACGAAACATGACTATGGAAGTATTATTACGTATGTTGCAGTCTACTACAGTTGTTCGTTTAATTCTTTAGTTATAGTGAAATGCCCCCACGGATTAGCACTACCTGGAACTTGTGGTCCGAAACATCATTGCACGCATGGATATACATGCACCGGTCCAAGTGGCAGTGTTAGTGAAAATGGAAAATGTTGCGAAAATCCTCCAGGTTGTCATTTTTTAATTCCCTTTTGATACTTGATGTTACCTTTTTATTTAAAAAAAGTTTCTTGATATATTGTAAATAGTATAGTCACTGTTTCTTCATCGATTTTGATAATGTACTTTTATAATAGTATATAAAGTGAATCTTAGCTGCAACAGAACACGAATAAAGTTTAAAAACCATTCTCCGTTCGTAAGAAATTATTTAGAAAGAAAATTGACGTAATATTGAAGAATGTGTATTTTATCTATAGTAATGTGCGTTGGACAACAAGTAGTTCTAACAATGAGTGTATTGTTGATATATAATGAACCGTTTATATTCATATAGAATGCCCAAATGGAGCTAAAGGTCCGTTGATTTGTCTTTCATCGGATCAGTGTAGTGGTCAAGATACGTGCCAACAGGCCATTGCGTCAAGTTACAAAGTGTGCTGTCCACCTCCAGGTAATTGTATTCTTATACCACACAACTTAATCAATTATGCAACATGTTTGGACTCATTGCACAGCATCATGGAATGGGAACCATGTTAACAGTCGTATGACGGATGTAGAAAATATAGTACGTTGGTTCCCTTCAAAAGCATGCGTACCGAGCGAGATACGGCTTTGTATAGACGAACTATCGGTCAGCTTCCAAAACAGTGTCTGTTCCAATGAATAAACGTCATTATTTTCATATAGAATATCTTAACTACATGTACCATTTATTTATCTGTTTATCTTAGTACACCAGAAACTTTTTACGACTATGTTTTGGATACCTTATACTGAAGGTCAAACACTGGCATTGACTTACACAGATTCGCATTAATGTTGACCACTTTAAAAAGCTGACATTGTCTTAGAAATAGCATGAATGTATGTTAATGGAAGTGTTCATTTCATTATGAAACAGCGACATGCAAGTATGGACCTTTACATGGAACTGGTACGTGTTCATCGTTATATACTTGTCCGTACCCATTAGTATGTGTCTATCCAAATGGCGGGCATGGTGTAAATGGAGTATGTTGTCAAAATCCTCCAGGTAGTCATTTGTTTGCTTGTTGTTTTAATATTTGAAATTATTACAGTTAACTGTCGATTTTGCTTATCAGCATTTATGTGTACGGCAGTAGTTTTAGATACCTTATACATATATTGTAAGTCGGTATGTAAGGCAAAGCATGTCAAGGTTTGAACGTACGAGTAAGGTTAACTATAATTAATAGTAAGACTAATCGGTTTAAAGATTTTATTAATGGTCGGATGGTGCCATTGTATGTCTATTTAACCACGTCAACTGACTGACGTCATATCAAATCAATATCAGTTTCTTTCTACTGTTCATGTAAAATTACGCTCATAAAAAGTATGATACAATTCGGAAATGTCATTGGTGTATGAAAATTTGAAATGTACACAGACCGAGATAAAAGTGATTTGTAAATGTATTTATGTATAAACTACATGCATATTAATTCGATATAAATACACGTTTACACGTTAATTATGTTTTTGAATAACTGCATTTTAAAGGACAATGTTTCTTACAGGCTAGAACACATACTCGTACATAAGGAAATGTTTATTGATTGCGTCTATGGTAATCTAATGTAAATTGTAAAATGATGTGCAGATGTAGTGGTATGTCTATTGTTGACCGGTTCCATATCAAGCGGTTAAGCAAGCTCGGTGTGTTATTATACGAACGTTTAATAAACTTAAACCAATTGGTAATATAGATGGTATTTTTTCTGTTATTGCAAACAGAGTTAAAGGTTTAGTATCTTGTGAATTTTGCACGTAGGATGATCGTAGATGAAACATGAAAACTCGGTGCGAAAAGTAGATAACTAGTATGAAGCGTTAAGTAACTTAATAAGTAATTTAATATTTGATATTGCAGAACCTTGTCAAGGACGAAGACAATGTGGTGGTCGACAGTGTAACCCAGCTGGAAGCTGTCCCGGAAATAGTGTTTGTTGTACAAACAGTTGCGGGCGTGCAGTTTGCAGGCCACCCCCTCCCACACCAGGTGGATATAAGTGAAGTAAATACAACGATTGGCGTACAGACTATATTCATATGTATATTCAATAAAGGCATGTATCAACCTTTTATGGGGAGTACAATGCTTACGTATATCTATGTTGATCACTTTATTACAGCACTGCGCAGCTTCTGATGAAAAAAATGATAAAAAATCACCATAGCTGTATATTCTAATATATATTCACTGATAAATCAAAACTGCAATGTCTGCAGCGTGTACTTACCCAACGAGTGGCACTATTTTTCACCGCGGATGAGAGGCGTCGCTGTTTTGTAACTACAAAATGTGGTGTATACCTACTGGAACTTCGTTCCTAAAAATAAACCATTGTCTGATACACTGTTCCTGTGTTATTTGTTTATTGATGTTTTTTGTATAAACAGTAAAATCCTTAAAATCCGTACTTCAGAGAAAATACGGAATTCCCGATTTGTCCGGACTTAATCTAAATTTCTTTGAAAACCGGATTTATTAGAAAACCGGACTTTTGACCCAGTCCGGAACGGGAAGGGTTCTGGTTTCTAGGAGTATAACTGTACATTTAGCTGCTACTTAAACTGATTTCGCTTCTATAGAATAAACTGGGTAATGAATAATTAAATATACATAATCTCAAAATATAGTACTACAGTTTCAGTATAATTGTTTGTTTCATGGGGTTTTACGACCTTTCAACAGTCAGAGTTTTATGAGGTGGACAAGTTCACCTTACCATCGTTACTGTGGATAACCAGTACTAGACTCCCATCCTTCGTAAGCAATGGTCGGTAGCTTGGCTCAAACCAACAACCCTCTATAGGTGAGAGTTTACAATGATTTGAAGTCAGCTACCTTAACCACTCGACCACTGAGGCGGGTCTGTTCCAATACAGGGATGTGTATTTTTGGATATACATTTTACATGTACATGTAATGCCATTGGTTTCGCTATAAATTATGTTGCATAGCTGGTAAAAAGTCATCTAATTAAATGCAGAAGTTTGCAATAGGGATCACAACTAATTATCAGAATTGTACAGTTTTAAAGTTTCTGACGATCAATGCATATATCAATCGTAACTACTCTGACATTTCCGTAACTGAGATATACGCCTCGTATATGAGTGTGGGGTTACATATTTTGGTTATTTGGTTTCTGGTCACTACTTTTTTAAAACTAGGTATTCGTTTTCTCAGAATCTTTAAATCAGTTATTTAAATCGCTTAAACAGAAATAAATCACAAAGATCTACGTGATCGTTTTACATGATGAAAACGAAATTACATTTAGAGAAATAATAAAGTGTAATTTTGTGCATTAGATGGAAACTTAAGAGATTTTGATACATGTTTTGAACTACTTTTTAGACGTTGACAGAGATGTATGTGATGGGTAACGAACGACAACTCTGTTTAGAAATTGGCCTATAACATCCGAGGCGCTTTCGTTAGACAAACGCCGAGGGGTTACAAACGTGCAACTAAGTAAAAGAGTCCAAATTGCTGATACAAATAGACATCATGAAGAAGCAGCTAATTGTCACCTAACAATCTAACAGTCCATTATTATACACCTAAATGTATGATAAATAATACAAAGAAAATATATAAGGTACTAGGTAATAAAACAGTTGACAAATTGACTTTCCGCTAGAATAAAAAACATTGAAGATTTATTGAATTATATACACTACAAACAAACACTATACAGAGCAGTACAAAATAAGCGTCTGACATTGGATGTTATGTCGACATAGTACGTAAAAAAAGAGGTCGGCTTCTAGAAATTGCAATCGTGACTCAAAAGTAGATAGTCAGAATGTGCAAGTTCAAACAATGTACAGTACAACCTCTCTAAAGGAACACCCTTTAGGAGTAGCAAAAGTTTGTTGTTGTTGCTCTAGAGAGGTTAAATCAGTAATTTAATCGTACAGTGGGAAAAATCATGCTGTTGTTGGAGGGAGGTTGTTGCTCTAGAGAAATTAAATCAGTAATTAAATCGTACAGTGGGAAAAATCATGCTGTTGTTGAAGGGAGGTTTTTGCTCAAGAGAAGGCCGCTCTGGAGAGGTTGCACTGTACTTTAATTGCGGTGCAGCTAAGCACAGAATGTCAACACTAACAGTATCCAAACACTAAGCGTTGGATTTATGTTGGGAATTTGATTTTGACTGGAATTGAAACGGAGTTTTGAGACTTACTGTCTCCGCCCGACCTAAAAATATTAGGCTGGCATGCCAACACTTAACATGTTATTTGTAAATTAAGACATTTGGAGACAAATGGAGACATTTCTGGACACACACAATTTATTTAGGCAGAAAAAAAACACTAGAGTCCATTATCGAGTTTCTACTTTTTAATTTATTCATGAAACTGTGACCACGGCTCCACCATGACTTTATTCTATTCAAAATTGCATTGGCCTCCTTGTATTTAACTGCCAGTACGAACGTTGGCGCTTCAACTTATTTTGCATGATCTACAACATTGCAGGTTTCCGTTCCTCTCGTTCATGTGAAACACAACTTGTCTCCTTTGTCCAAAATATTTGTAAAACAAACTATCGCAACACACAAACTGACATCGTTACCATGGATTTTGCAAAGGCTTTTGATGTTCAAAGTGCCTCATAGACATCTGTTATACAAACTTTGTTATTGTGGCATTAATTGTAATGCTTTTTATTGTAAAGTACCTGTAACATCAGGAATACCCCAGGGGACTGTCTTGGGTCCAATACTTTTTCTTATCTACATTAATGACCTTTCAGATTACACCAAGCATAGCACTTCATGTTTATTTGCTGATGACAGTGTTATATACCGAGAAATTTAGTCTCAATCTGATTATGTACGTTTACAATCTGACATAGAAGCAGCTGGTAGACGGGAACAGGACTATTTAGAAATAGAAGCACATCATATACCCCTATAAATTACATATTCATACTCTGGAGAAGGTAAATTCTGCCAAATATCTTGTAATCACACTTCAAAATAATCTTAAATCCGAAGATGAAGAAGACTAGCATGACACTTTGTTCGAAATAATTAATAACAATATCTAGAAAATTTGCCGTTATTCACAGGATGGCCTTTATTTGAAAGTGGCCGCTAACATAGGTTATATTGCATATCAAAAGTCCTCCTGGTGATTATTAACCAACCAAGTGTGTTCAAAGACTTCCTTCCTTTGCCATAAAGTACCAGGAAAACATTTAGTTATTTGATTCAGTGTATATTGCTGAGTTAGTTCTCATATACAATAATATTCACAAATAAATCAAAGCACTGAGAGTACTGTCGGGAGCGAAATTCAATAGTGTTAGATAAAACCACCATTTAAAGATTTAAATGCATGTTGTATCACCATTAAGCATTAGATATTGAAGGTAAAGTGTAATATAGCCTTGACACAATGTACATCTTCAGGCCAATGAACCTCAATTAGCGAGGGAAAACACCACCTTTTACTGTTTGCCTGGAAGAAATACTTCTATTCCGACATGCCATACAGTGTTAAAGCACAAGCTGCTGCACATTTTGAAAACCTAAACAAATTAAGCGCATTGATGCAAACTGTATACACAATCTGATATACTGTATACTGAACTTTCGACCCTGTGTTACCTCGACAGTAAGAATGAAACTTTTGTGCGGATGAGTACTTGATTATTATTCTTGATAGTTTAATAATTAAAGGTATCAAAATATTTCCCATGCTTTCATAATGAACAGAATCCTGCAATGTACATCTCCAAGTTTTATGAAAACTGCAAAGTCTGCAATGTATACTATACAGCAAGTGGTGCTATTTTCAACGCGGATGTACATGAAAGAGGCGTCACCCAATTGTAAGTAGAAAAAGTGGTGTATAGCTACAGAAGTTCTCATTTCTAAAAGCAGTATCAACATCAGATGTTGTATTGTTTCCATAAGTTTGCAGAGAAAACGATGTAAGACTGTTAAAAGTCAGATAGAGGTCTGCAATTCCTGCATGATTTAACCAAAGGAACAATCAAAGTACTGAAAGCACTCATGTAAACTGAACTTATACATATATATATGTAGACTTGCACTGTAATACGAAACGGCAATTAGTTCAACAATTACATGGCGGATGTAGACACCCTAGTATGTTGTCCGCATAAAAATTCAGGCGCGCCAAGCGATAGACGGCTATATGAAAAGCTGAACTATAGTTAAGTTTCAAAAGAAATGTCACTATGCAAACATATAGGTACGAGTAGGCTTATTTACCCATATTCCCTACAATGAATACACAGTAAATATTTATTGGATGAGTGTAAACATAAAATGTAATAGCAACATATACAATGGTAATACACTACGTCATAGCGCATCTGCCGCTTCTAATATGAAATGTGTTTTCATTGTAAGAACTCGTAAAAGTAAAGGAAAATAATAAAGCGCACTTATCGAAGAATGGCTATTGTAACAAAATGAATTGTAAAAACAGTTATTGGTGTTTATCAAAGATTTTACAAACTTTCTTCACTACCTCATAGCTGACAGTTGCAACAAATCTATACTTGAGACAAACATCAGATTTTTTCAGTGCCAGTTGGCTGAAGCCCTAGTTGTAAAACTAGAAACACACACAGATAGTTCATGTTGATCGTTGCCGTATATAAAAACTACAAATGTGTCCGTAGGACACGGATGCCCCCGCCAGTTCACACTGGACACATAAATGAGTGTTTTGTGGCAAATATGTGAAAACAACATATAGTAGGTTGTTTGGGAATGCTGCCAAAGTTGGAGGTAAAGATTACCTAACGGTGGTAAACACACAACTACATGTACTTTCAATGAATGAACGTCAATATATAAATGTCCATTGTGACCTTGACCTTTGAGTAAGCGACACAGTTGTTGGGCATGACACGTCGACTGAATATGATGAACATTTGTGCCAATTTATTACAAAATCCAATCATGAATGACAGTTATGAGCCGGACACGAACATACACTTTCACTATATCCGCAATAATATGCACAAACTTTGAACGTCCATTGTGACCTTGATCTTTTAGCAAGTGACGCAGGTGATGTGCATGACACGTCGTCTTGAAATGATAAACATTTGAGCCAGTTTATTTCAACGTCCAATCATGCATGACTGAGTTATAAGCCGGTCACAAACATATACACACAATGCTTTAAGTGTCGACTGTGACCTTGACTTTAAGCAAGCGATACAGTTCTTGCTCATGACACGTCATCTTGATATGATGAACATTTGTGCCAAGTCATTCCAAAATTCATTCATGCATGACAGAGTTATAAGCCGGACGCGAACATAAACATATAATGCTTTAAGTTTCAACTTTGACCTTGACCTTTGAGCAAGCGACACAGTCTTGCGCATGACACATCGTGTTGTTATGCTGAACATTTGTGCCAAATTATTTCAAAATCAAATCATGCATGACAAAGTTATGAGCCGGACACGAAAATCCGTAACACAAACGAACAAACATACACCAACGGACAGGATAAACACTATATGCCATCCGCCATTTCATGGCGGGGGCATAACAAAAATTGTACAACTGCACTTCGTACAATACCGCCTATATCGTAGCAAAGTGGAAAAGTTTGTACATTTGGTGATTAATTGTTCGTTGGGTTTGGTGTTTGTTAGTTAATTTGAGTTTACGCTCCTTTTCAACAGTTAGGGTCATATGAGTCGGGCGGTTCACCTAATCATCGTTCCTGGGAAGAACCAGTACTAGAGTCTCATCCCTTTCTCACATAAAGAGACGTACACCCATGCTCCTGTATCAGTGAAAGTTTGCAGTAATTTGAAGTCAGCTGCCCTAACCATTCGACCACGGAGGTGGGTCCCGTTGGGTTTTAATCAGGATCTGAGTACACTTGATTATTCAAATTGCTTTGGGCGACAGATCCGTAAACAATTTCCGAATTTCATCAGCTTAAATATTAGTCTGAGAATTTCTAAGGTATACCCTTCCCCAGGGTCACTCAAATAGAAGGGTCTGGACTCCGTAAATTAAAGCGTTGTGTAGCGATCACGTGATCGCGCGCAAGATGGCCGTCATTGTGAAACGGTGAAGATCGCATTGAAATAGATACCCAAATATTCACAAATTACTAATCATTTTATTGGTGTAGAGCTCCACGAAAAGTTAGATCGTAAGTATCTCCTTCTAATTTGACCAATTTCTTAGGACAAAATCCATTTATTTATGTTGAAATCCGACGGTACATAAATGGACGAAAAACTCGTTTTAAGCCCAGATCTAGATTGTTGTCGCAAAGCGTGTATTTTTCGTAAGTAAATATAACCCTTTTAAGTTATAGAGTGATGTAGTCGGGATTAATTTCATGTATTTTAAAGGTTGTTGAAGTAAATTAAGCAGTTACTTTTTCATATTGATTCCGATGCTAAGAAATAATGATACATGAATTTGACCCTTTTTGACGAAGTCGCCATTTTGAGTTTGACCAATTTTACTATTTTTAGTAAGTGATTCCGTCTTTAATAATCATCTATCGCTGAAATGCTTGCAACACATTTTAGAAAGATCAATACTCCGTTAATTCATGATTTTATTTTAAATTTTCGATTTCTTGTTTTTGACTAAATGGAAATAGAAAATTTGTGTGTTCTCTATACACACGTGAAAAAAGCTCTCCGATATGTATCGACAGCACAACTTGATGTTTATACAGAGATAAGCGCCTGAAGAGCACGAGTCCAGACCATTCAATTGAAAGACCCTGCCTTCCCAAATAATAATTGTCCCCACTTAAAGACAAAGATTACAACTTATACTTGTGATTTGAGGGTGTGTATTGGTGTTTAAAAAGACCGGAAAGGGCTGAACACAACCATAAAAGTTAGACAATATGCATAAGAGTATTTTGCTGTGGTAACGACTACGTCAATCAGACTAGAAACGAATCATGCATTTCATCAGTAGTGTTTTCTGTTATATTTTTTTTAAATACAAGCTTCTCCAATCTCCATCACCACGACACAAATAACCCTATTTTAATACATTTATATAATGTAGAATGATTCTGGTGTGATATTCTCGAGTCACAGTTTTAAACAAAGGCCATTAATTTATAAAAGCACTTTGTTTTGTGGCGTTACGTATCGTTACATGTTAAATAATCCGTTTCTTGAATTTATTTATCTACTCGTTTAAAACTTCAAAACACGTGTGGATTAACGTGATTCAATTCATTATAAAATTAAAATGTTAGACGAATATTGTCAATGCTTTCGTGGTAACATTTCACATTTTCTAAACACCCGTAAGCTGTACTAGCAAACAATTTGATAATTACTCGCTTTCATGAGACGTTTGAGTAAATTCTAATTTCTCATTCGTTTCACTTTCCACATATGAACGTTTTTCTTGTCTTGTTTCTTTAATTACATGTATTGTAGCTTTCCATAATTTGAGAGGATTTCGTTTATACATGTATGTTTCAACATGCAAAGATATACATGTACTGTACAAAATGTCTAATCGGTCATCTAGGTTTTTGCTTAATTGAAAGACAGCAATAATCGTCGTTAAATCGACATTTACTAACATTCAAGTACAGGGCATAACACACTGGAAAACATTTTTTTTTTATTCAACATAATGTAATAGATATTAGTTAGAAACAGCATAAAATGTCCTAGTCCTGTAAGTTGTAAAACGATTGGGTTGCGGTAATTTTTCTGGGTGGGTCACCGCAGGGCAAACTTTTATTTTTATTCATGACCCTGTTTAGTCAGCTAAACGGACAAAACTCGCTCAGATAAAACACATTCATTTTGTATCTACAATGGACACGCTTTTACATCATGGATGTTATGTAAATATGTTTACTAATTTAATCTGTGCACCTGGCATTACTTGTACAATCACTGGTTTGCTATAAAACATCATTAAACATTATGATTATTGTATATAAATGCACATTTAGTTATATCCACTAACACCTATTGGATGTAAATATAACAATCCTCAAATCACGTACTTCAAAAATTTGATTGATGGGAGAGTGACATGCAATTAAGAATTTACTTAGATAATTAAAGGTGTTGTCCCGACATCTAACTTTATCTGTTGATAAACTGCCCATTTGACAATTAAAGTCATTCATTTTCAGGACCGCCTCAGAGAGAAGTGACAGGAGAACTGGACATTCATATTCCTACTTTAATTTCGAATCTTGTTCGGGCTCATTATCGTGCCCGGTGTTAAGCATAAATACATGTCTCCCCTGTCATTTTCTTGACAGAATACTTCGCTCAGCAGATGGGATTGGGACACTGAAAAGCGTCGGAATGAGGAGTCAGATTTCGATCAGTAGTCAAGTGAACTACCACTAAACAATTTTTTTTAACGATCATCCCATCCCTGCTTATAAGCAACCAATTGTTATTATCGTCGAAGTTCACACCCCGTGATATATTCAGTACAGTCTCTACTACTCGTACTTCAGTTAGTGTATCTTTATTATTTAAGATTATGGAAGAAAGGTTCGCGCATTGATTGTTCCCTCGGTGAACAGCGTTTGGCCAGAATCAATGTGGCTGCACGTTTGGTACCAGAAACAACACATCATTTGAATACACTTGATGTATTGAAAGTTTCTATTCGTTGTTGGTGTTTCAAAGAAACTTGGTGATGTAACTTTATATAATAATAAGATACACTTCGTAAATGACAGTCTGGGTTTTTAGTTTAACTATTCGCTGACGTAGTTTTGTTTTCGTCCAATGACTTTAATCTTCAGTCAACTGTGTGTCCTGATGATTATGCTATTTAAACGCGAGCCCCAGCTGAAAAGTCATATCTGTGTTGAAAAACAAGACTTTGTCTTCTCTATCCGATACTTAATTTTATTTATTTTTTAATCATGCGGGCGTTTTTATTCTTGGCAGTTCTGGTTTCTGTTCTTTCGGGTAAGTGTTTATACTTGTGTTTTTTTTTATTAATGATTAACGAATTTCAAATAATATTATAATATGTACATTCATAGTATTAAATTCTTATTAGGCTGGGTTGAATGCCGCATCACCTGTCAGAGTCATTTGACATTGGGCAACTTTTAAGCTTTTACATCGGTTGAAGTGATCATAGACAATGGATTGTATTCAGTTATATCTGCTTAATGGAGCATGACAAATTAGTGAGCATCTCTTCCTTGTTCCAAAGTATTATCGGTGGTCGAGTGGTACCGCGCTCGACTACTTAACGAAATATCACCGGTTCGATTCTCGGCTCCGCCATTCAATTTCCCAGGACGCTTTTTAGTGTCCCCATCCCAACTACCGGGTCAAGTGTTGTGTCTAGAAAACCAAAAGAAAAGTGATATGCGGGCAGTCGGTGCTTCTCACTGGGCATGAAAGGGAACCAGGAAAAGTTATTGGAAACTAGTAGAAGTGATATAACTGCCTGGTTCTCCTGAATCTTATCTCATCTCTATCTGGTGCGACTCTGAAATGATTATACCTGTCGAATGAGCCGTTGACAATAGATAAATGAAATAAATAAATCTTCCTTACTCTGGCGCTTTAGTAAGTTTAGCCATTTATACCATATCCAATATATTCGTGATTTTCTTATTTAAACAAAGAATTGTCAATACTAATAAATATGTCAGTAAATATGAATTTTAATATGTTAAACAAAACAGAATTATACTACGCTAGTTGTAGCTAATGTGTAACAAGACAATTATGTTGAAGATCCCACACGTTCACCTGGTTAGAACCGCTGACCTCGCGTGCAGCTTTGGTTGCTGGCGTGTTTAAACTCTCGGGGGTTATGGGGCTAGTGATTACTAGTCAGGGAACATAAGCTCGTGGCCACGGAGGTCCCCTGTTACACATACAGTTTTAATTTCCTACGGGCTTGCAAGCAAATTGATGCGTTAGACTCTCATTGATCAAAGTAGATTATTTTGCGTTGTTTTAAATACATTTGTATTAACGTTTAGAACTGATTTGATTTGTTTTATTGTACATTTTATTTGTTTCGCGCCTCCGTGGTTGAGTGGTTAAGGTCGCGCTATCTTCAAATCACTGTAATCCATTACTGATAGAGTGGCATTGTTCGAGCCCGGTTACCGACCATGTCTTTTTACGTGAGAAAGTAGGCAGTTGTTTACGGAGGATGGGAATCTAGTGCTGATTCTTCCCAGGAACGATGGTTAGGTGAATGTCCGCGTCAAATGACTCTGACTGTTGAAAAGGGGCGTGAAATTCAAATTTTATTATTATATAAATTTGCTGATTTCACTTATACAAACTGAGGAAATTCCATTGATTTTTTCAAAAGTAAATGAATTCGGTGATATAATTATTTTCTGTATTTAATGTTTCGGTTCAATCAATATTTTTTATGAATCATTAACATAATTATCATAGTATGATTAACCTCAAATGAAAGACAAGACATTTATAAATTATAATTATATACTACTAAATGGAGTATCATTGCTGGGTCATCACTGCTGGGTCGGCATTCCGACTGCTATTTAAAGCTTTTCAGTTGAACACGCTTTGAAGCTGTGTTTCTTTTTTCTTAAATGTTGTTTTTTCGCTTTAAATGTTGATATTCTATTATTGTTATATTTTACAGTAACACTTGGTCAAATCTATGGAAGCAGACGCCAAATTCGACCTCGACCTCGTCCACGCACACTAAGACCTCCTATTCATCCAGTACCATCCCTGTGTTTAAGGAGTGGCTCCCGAGGTCCTTGTAGAAGTCGTCCATTTAGAGAATGTCCCCGTGGGAGTACATGTCAGAGAGATGGCCTATTTTCAGGACCTGGTGAATGCTGTATAGACCCACCAGGTAATTAATATTATAATTACTAGTTGCATATAATACCTGAATGATACATTTTTAATCCGGAACAGTCACTTATCCGGAACGCTTTCAAATCCGGAACCCTTTCTAATTCGGAACCCTTTTTAATCCGGAATCCTTTCTGATTCGGAACCCTTTCTGATTCGGAACCCTTTCTGATTCGGAACCCTTTCAAATCCGGAACCCTCTCTAATTTGGAACGCTCACTTATCCGGAACCCTTTCTAATCTGGAAACCTTTCTACTTTGGAACCCTTTTTAATCCGGAACCGTTCCTGATTTGGAACCCTTTCTAATCCGGAACACTTACTAATCCGGAACACTCACTAATCCGGAACACTCACTAATCCGGAACAATCACTAATCCGGAACACTCACTAATCCGGAACAATCACTAATCCGGAACACTTACTAATCCGGAACACTCACTAATCCGGAACACTCACAAATCCGGAACACTCACTAATCCGGAACACTCACCAATCAGGAACACTCACTAATCCGGAACACTC
Source organism: Lutraria lutraria (assembly GCA_964023205.1). Taxonomy (NCBI): domain Eukaryota; kingdom Metazoa; phylum Mollusca; class Bivalvia; order Venerida; family Mactridae; genus Lutraria; species Lutraria lutraria. The sequence goes on from OZ026840.1 coordinate 6,676,153, forward strand.
ACTAATCCGGAACCCTTTCTAATCCGGAACACTCATTAATCCGGAACACTCACTAATCCGGAACCCTTTCTAATCTGGAAACCTTTCTAATCCGGAACCGTTCCTGATTGGGAACCCTTTCTAATCCGGAACCCTTTCTAATCCGGAACACTCACTAATCCGGAACACTCACTAATCCGGAACACTCACTAATCCGGAACACTTACTAATCCGGAACACTCACTAATCCGGAACACTCACTTATCCGGAACACTCACTAATCCGGAACAATCACTAATCCGGAACACTCACTAATCCGGAACAATCACTAATCCGGAACACTCACTAATCCGGAACACTCACTAATCCGGAACACTCACTAATCCGGAACAATCACTAATCTGGAACAATCACTAATCCGGAACAATCACTAATCCGGAACACTCACTAATCCTCAAACCTCTCATTCTATCTGGAAAACACTATGATCTGGAAACCTGTCTAATCCGATCATATCTATCGGTCCCTACTTTTTACTGTATTTCTTATTGTGAAATACGCTTTAACTTAGATTTTCACATTTTATATTATTAGTTTTGATACAACCACCACGGCCACCACCACCATCAAGATGTCACGGGTTCTGCGGTGGTAGGAGATCTGGAACACGGTGTGGACCCGGCTACACATGCAGAAATCAACAATGCTGTCCAGGTAGTTATCAATAAAAGAAACTTTAATGATTTTATTTTCATTTTTTATTTCGTTATTTTACGTAAGTGTTTCATACCGTTATCATGGGGCGTAATTCGAACCTCGAGGGCATACCCGTCAAGACACACGCATCGGGCGTGTGTCACACGCAATGAAGACCTAGAACATACTCATACATTTATGTATGAGTCAGTTGGCTTTTCCGTCCAAGTTATATAATTTATTATCATGCATCAGTATTGATTCTGCGTAGGTAGACGGGTCTATTTTTAGGTTGAAAAACTCAATTTTCTTCGTGATGGTGTCTCTGGCTTAAAGGTGGGCTTCGCCCACATACCCCACGAGGGACAACCGCCCTTGTGACCCCTAATCACACCCTTCCCTTTCAGACCCTTGACAGCTAAACGAGGGTATAAGGGGACAATGTAATTCCACCTTTGTGTCTGGTTTTGACTTAATGATTTAGTTCAACATAACTGTGTAATACCTTTGGGTGGCATTCTACTTATTTGGAAAACGTTGATATAATAATGCTTCATTTATTTCCAACCGTTAAATTATCTAAGCGCTCACAGAAATACAGAAATTGACACGGTGTGTCAATGTTTAAACGCCTTCAATAGATCTAAATAGAGTTTCAAACGACTAGTGTACATTGTATCCGTACGCCAATGGTACGCCTATGATGAAAATCATATCTAGTCTGGTTCCCTGCCTAACCATTCCTTCGATTATCACGTAGTGTCTGGGGCAGGTAATCCAGACTAACCCACATTTAAACTGGTTCTCGTTGACTATGTCAACCTTTGGTGCACTGCAACATGGAACAAGGAACCAGTTAGACCCACAATGACCTACTTAAGCATTTGCAGACATAAACTTTTGAACGCAATTTTAAGCGAACACGTTTACTGATAAAACAAGTGATATATATAAATTAATGATACGTGCTAAATAAACTTGTATATATATTCGAACATTCCATGTGCGCATTGAATCGAACGTGTTAAGAGACCGCAAAATCTTTCGGAACCCTTTTTAATCCGGAAGCCTTTCTAATTCGGAATCCTTTCTAATTCGGAATCCTTTCTAATTCGGAATCCTTTCTAATTCGGAACCCTTTTTAATCCGGAACCCTTTCTAATTCGGAACCCTTTCTAATCCGGAAGCCTCTCTAATTCGGAACGCTCACTTATCCGGAACCCTTTCTGATCTGGAAACCTTTCTAATTCGGAACCCTTTCTGATTCGGAACCCTTTCTAATGCAGAAGCCTCTCTAATTCGGAACGCTCACTTATCCGGAACCCTTTCTAATCCGGAAACCTTTCTAATTCGGAGCCCTTTCTAATTCGAAACACTTTCTTATTCGGAACCATTTCTGATTCGGAACCCTTTTTAATTTGGAGCCCTTTCTAATTCGAAACCCTTTCTAATCCGGAACACTCACTAATCCGGAACAATCACTAATCCGGAACACTCACTAATCCGGAACACTCACTAATCCGGAACACTCACTAATCCAGAACAATCACTAATCTGGAACAATCACTAATCCGGAACAATCACTAATCCGGAACACTCACTAATCCTCAAACCTCTCATTCTATCTGGAAAACACTCTGATCTGGAAACCTGTCTAATCCGATCATATCTATCGGTCCCTACTTTTTACTGTATTTCTTATTGTGAAATACGCTTTAACTTAGATTTTCACATTTTATATTATTAGTTTTGATACAACCACCACGGCCACCACCACCATCAAGATGTCACGGGTTCTGCGGTGGTAGGAGATCTGGAACACGGTGTGGACCCGGCTACACATGCAGAAATCAACAATGCTGTCCAGGTAGTTATCAATAAAAGAAACTTTAATAATTTTATTTTGATCTTTTATTTCGTTATTTTACGTAAGTGTTTCATACCGTTATCATGGGGCGTAATTCGAACCTCGAGGGCATACCCGTCAAGACACACGCATCGGGCGTGTGTCACACGCAATGAAGACCTAGAACATACTCATACATTTATGTAAGAGTCAGTTGGCTTTTCCGTCCAAGTTATATAATTTATTATCATGCATCAGTATTGATTCTGCGTAGGTAGACGGGTCTATTTTTAGGTTGAAAAACTCAACTTTCTTCGTGATGGTGTCTCTGGCTTCAAGGTGGGCTTCGCCCCCACACCCCACGAGGGGCAACCGCCCATGCGACCCCTAATCACACTCTTGCCCTTTCAGACCCTTTCCCAGCTATACGATGGTATAAGGGGTCAATGTAATTCCACCTTTGTGTCTGGTTTTGACTTAGTTCGTCATAAATGTTTAATACCATTGGGTGGCATTCTACTTATTTCGAAAGCGTTGATATAATAATACTTCATTTATTTCCAACCGTTAAATTATCTAAGCGCCCACAGAAATACAGACATTGACACGGTGTGTCAATGTTTAAACGCCTCCAATAGATCTAAATAGAGTTTCAAACGACTAGTGTACATTGTATCCGTACGCCAATGGTACGCCTATGATGAAAATCATATCTAGTCTGGTTCCCTGCCTAATCATTCCTTTGATTATCACGTAGTGTCTGGGGCAGGTAATCCAGACTAACCCACATTTAAACTGGTTCCCGTTGACTATGTCAACCTTTGGTGCACTGCAACATGGAACAAAGAACCAGTTAGACCCACAATGACCTACTTAAGCATTTGCAGACATAAACTTTTGAACGCAATTTTAAGCGAACACGTTTACTGATAAAACAAGTGATACATATAAATAAATGATACGTGCTAAATAAACTTGTATAAATATTCGAACATTCCATGTGCGCGTTGAATCGAACGTGTTAAGAGACCGCAAAATCTTTCGCACATAGTTTAATTTGTTGTTGAAAGCATTCCTTCGCGTGATATGTGATTAATTTCCTAAATTATCTGAATAATTTACATAAATTAACTCTATTTGACTACCAATGAGTGGCAATTCACTTTCGAAATACAATAAAACTTCTGAAAACCGAACTCCTAGAAAACCGGAATTCCCCAAAAAATCGGACAATATTCCAAATCCAGTATTTCCGGATTTTTTTATCAAAACCTCGGTGAAAACCGGAATTCTCAGAATACCGGAATTTTTACCCATTCCGGAAAGGGGTCCGGTATTGAGAGGTTTTACTATAATACTTTTGTCAAGGACTTATATACACGTGTATACAAGTACTTGTTGTTGCAAAATTACGAATTTTATGTACTACCTCGTAGACTGACCATTTCTATTTATTGCTTTTCAGTTGAAAGGGATTGTTTAAGTGACAGGATTTGTGGAGGCATTGCCGGTTTGCAATGTCCTCGCAGTTATAATTGTAGAGTGGAGGACACCTTCCCCGATGCTTCTGGAAAATGTTGCAGGGGAAGCACCCAGAATGGTAAGTCAGTAAGGACACTTTAGGACAACAGTCGTGAAAATGTTGCACACTTTTCTTTGCATTTGTTTGCGTGATTTGCTGACCCAAACTATTTCGTTTTTATCGTTTGTTTGAAAATACGATTTGACTGGTTGCAAAGTTGAAAATGCTGCATGACATGTATTCGTGATCGCCTTCGTGATCATAATATCGTTCCAAAACTGATAGTCGCTGAAAGAAATTCCAGTACAAATCTCTGAGAGTTGAATGAAATGACGTTGCAAACTAACTGTTGCTGTGTGTTTTCCACGACGATGAAAAACGGCAAGGGACTGTTTTTTTCATCAATTAATCAAATAGACCGGTGGAAGACGGGATAAGACTGCTGTACGAACAAAATCACATGTTTAGCATTTCAGACGTGTTCTTATAACTTTTATTTCATGTTTCAGATCGGTGCCCACCTCCTTCCGGTCGACTTACAATATGTCAATTTGATCCAATAAACAACTGTTTGAGCGACGGTGAATGTCCGAGGGGAAGAGTATGCTGCGAAGATGGGTGTGGTAAGGTCTGTAAAAGACCCCTTTACCGACCCCAAACATCGTATTGATTCAAAAATCAAAGATATAATATATGAATACAGAAACCATGGACTAATGGTACATTTTATTCATAGTAAACTAATTGTTAGAATTTACAAATTTCTACATTCTATAATAAGTTTTTTAATAACAAATAACCACGATGGAAATCCCCCTATCAACTTATTGACTCAGCCTATGAATCTTCTCAATTATAAATGCTGATATGACCACGTCAAATCGATGGTAAAATTGTCATTTCTCAAGGTTGCTTAAATATTTTAGTGTATACATGTAGTTTTCTATTGTCGTATCATTATGTTTTGTTGTATCATTTTACGTATTTTTTACAATACGTTAAGAAACGTTTTATTATAAAGCGATATTAATAAACTTATAAATGTAATGTATTTATGATAATAAAAAAATGAACATAAACAAAAAATTCGATTTTATTGAATTTATACAATATAGTGAAAGTGTACATTTGCAACAAAATATCAATTACACATCAGAAGAAATTTCACGAAAAAGATAATTACAATGTATATACAATCGGGTACAATAAGTACGGATATCACGTCCTAAACGAAATAGATTATGTTCGAACATCACGTGCAGATGAAAACATTGAACCTCAAATGCAAAATGAGATTTTAAGCAACACGAGCAAATGATGAATATTAAATTTCACGTGCAAAGGGTGAATATTGAGCATCATGTGCAAATGATGAATATTGAATTTCGCATGCAAATGGTGAATATTGAACATCACGCGCAAATGATGAATATTGAACTTCACGTGCAAAGGGTGAATATTGAACATCACGTGCAAATGATGAATATTGAATTTCGCGTGCAAAGGGTGAATATTGAACATCACGTGCAAATGACGAATATTGAACTTCACGTGCAAAGGGTGAATATTGAACATCACGTGCAAATGATGAATATTGAACTTCACGTGCAAAGGGTGAATATTGAACATCACGTGCAAATGATGAATATTGAACATCACGTGCAAATGATGAATATTGAACATCACGTGCAAATGATGAATATTGAACATCACGTGCAAATGATGAATATTGAACTTCACGTGCAAAGGGTGAACACACATTATCACGTTGCAAAAGGCATTTTGCGGTTGATAAGACCGTGGCTTAGCGCACTGATAAAAAATTAATGTACCATTTACTTTTATTATACCTCACGTGACTTATTTACTCTATAGTCTTATGTGACGTCAGAGGGTGACAATCCGTAATGTTACCCTCTGACATTACATTTCGGCCCGCTTGCCATAACGAAACTGCCCTCATGCGCTCACGTGTCGGATTTTATTCAATCTCTGTCTTATCAAATACTAACCTTGTCTAGACACTTCAGGCACTTAGTAGAATATACTTGTAGTTTGACATCCGGTTTTGCAGTAGACATTTTGACAGCAAAAGTAACTATGGTGTCAGAAAGAAGCTTCGTTTCAATTTCTATTATAGTTTCGTTATATTTGTTAACATGTTTGTTGCATTTAGTGTCTTTCTTAATTATTGTTTTGTTCGGTATAATAAAATAAATATCACATCCCACATAGGGTGATAGAACGTAATGTTCACCCGAGACAAGTAATGTCGACCGAGGCGTTAGCCGAGGTTGACATTACTTTGTCAAGGGTGAACATTACGTTCTACCACACTATGTGGGATGTGATATTTATATAAAAATACAGTTAAAGTCCCATAAGCTAATAAATGTATTGGTCCTTATAGTTTCTGGTTGTTCTATAACAGAGGAATCCGGTGTGTTTTCCTCCCGTGCATACTTTATACTAAGAAAAATGTTTCCGTAATCACTATTGTATTTTTTTTCAATATCATTGAAATAAATACTATTTACACTTGTGTTTTCCCGCAGCTATGCACACGTAGTAATGTGACGTCACGCTCTCGACATATTTCAAGTTTACAAAAGAAAAAATCACAGTGAAATGAGTGTTTTCAGACGAAAAAGGGCTTGTTTCGTCGGTAATAATTATCTTGGGATAATATCAGCAATTAAATGTATTTGCATATATTTTTTCTACAGCAAAAAGCTAATGGGGCTTTAAACAATAATTTACTGCCTTCAACATTTCCTGGATGAGAAATACACATACATCTCCGAGATCAAATATCTCAATTTTTATATTTTAATAAAGAATTTCTTAATCATTCTTAATTTCTTTCATTGTTCAACTTGATGTGATTTGTCAACGTAATTTTATTTTCGTCTAAAGTCAGTATATCGTGCTTTAATTGTAGTTACAAGAAAGCTCTGTTTTAGTACATGCATGCATTATTATTTATTAGTATTACATGAACAGCGACAATCTACAAACATTTCAGCCATGTTGTATACGTAAAGACAATACTTCGATAACAATCTTTGATTGAAAAGATCAATTTCCAGTTCGTCTACGTGTACAGTTAAACATGAGGTATTGTTCTGTGAAGTGGTTCGGTCAAAGAGCTCAGGGTCGGCAGGATACACACTTGAACAAGATGGCAATCACTCTGATACCAATCGACGAGTCTATTGTTTAAATTATCTTATCTAGGGCAATGGATACTGATAAGATAACTTTAATAGATATAGGGGCGTGTTATATTGTATTTCCCGAGACAAGTGACCCACGTGACAAAAGTCAAGTCATCGATTATGCGATTATTATCGCCGTTGATTTCTTAGAATGAACTTAGACGCACAGGAGGTCCTGCATGTACCAAACACAACCCGATCATAGTCACAAATTCTCTTTTTCTTGCATACATGTATGTGATAAAAACACCATGGAAAGTTGACAACAGTTATGTTAATTTTCCTCCACATATGAAGAAGTTGGTATTTCCTACTGGAACGTTAAGTTAGAACTGGTTAAAACTTATAACATAGTCCAGGTAAACCAGTTTAGTCCACCGCCCGCCGTATGCAACTGAAATTTGTTGAGAAAACGGCACTTGAACTTAAACAAATAGATAAAAAAAACATTTGCGTAATACCAGTTACAAATATGATCTGTCACGCATCCGAACTTACAAAGAATGTATGTATGAATGTATAGGTGGCGATCACTCTCTATTTTTAGAATCATGCACATAAATATACAGTACAACCTCTCCAGGGCGGTCCTCTCTAAAGCAACAACCTCCTTTCAACAACAGTATGATTATTTCCGATTGCATGATTCAACTACATGTATTAACTTAACCTCTCTAGAATAACAACCTCTCAACAATAATGTAATGTTTCTAATCAAAAAAGGATTTTACTTTGGAGAGGATGCACTCACGGTATATCCAGATTAAAATTCTGTTTGTTAAACACGTCATCAAAACAGTCGAAACTAGCACAGAACTTAAAGATGCACACAGTACAGAAAAATATATCATAACTTGAATCACATGTACCGTCAGTCATTCATAATTCTTGTCTAAGAAGAATTAAAAGTTTATTTTGATCAAGAATACACCACTATAGAGAACTCTATGAAACCACGTACAGAAAGCGAAATTTTTCGAATAGGAAGAAGAGTGTGAGGGTTTGGTCATATCCTCAGCCGCTGACCACGCAAGACCAGAGTCTTGTACTCCGAACGAAAAGTGGAAAAATGAAAATGCATATTTCTTCGTAATATGAAAGCTACGGTTATTATCGCTCCTTTAGCTTTCTTATTTACGAAGAGCACCAAAATATGCACTATAATATATACTAGTACTTAATTTACCAGAATCGTACGTGAAAGTACGCATTTTTTCATGGCCGATAACGCCCGGTACTAAAACACGGAACCGTACGGAACAAAACGGAACGGAACAGCAAGAAACAGAACAGGACAAGCTCCTTGCACCGGTTACGTCACACTCTGTACTGATCAAGGGAAGATGTTGTTACCACTTGAGAACTGATGTTTAAACTGGCTTTCAGAGCGACTGCAGGAGAACGACAAGAGGGCTGTACATCAACGACCTCTTCCAAATACTTCGATCGCCCAATGAGCAAGAGTGCATGCCATTTATTGAACGCGCTAAAGAAAAGGTGGAATATCGAATACACAAAAAATAACAGAAAATGTATTTTTCTTTTTTGTGGGCAATGGGCGATATTGTATAGACGGGATCACCACCAACGCGGCTGAAGTCTTTAACTTCCTCATCAAAGACCTCCAGAACTGAAAAGAATGGCGGTCAATTGGCGTTAAGATATCCATTGTGTCAAGACTTTAATACTTGACCTTCAAATTCTAATTCATTATGATGATAGCTTAGGCCTTTAGTTTTTTTTAAGAATGGCTTTATCTAACACATTCAAACTAAGCTCCGTATAGTACTTTCAGTGCTTTGATTATTGCTTGACGTGAAATTGTGTAAGCTTGTGTTTCAATAATCATTTTAGTGATTCTCAGAAACATTTGAAGTGGACTTTTTTTTCAAATTTCTCTGCAGTGACTTTTGACAAACTACGGCAGTAACGATGCTACTTTTTGTACCGATATATTCAGAAAATTGTTGGCTGTAACATAGGCTCCATGAAAAACGGGAAACATTTAAAATTTCGACGAAAAATACGGCTTACCTTCACACTCATGGGCCCCGCCATTTTTTTCGACCATGTGGCCGTATCTAAAAACAATATATCACATGATATATAAGTTACAGACCTTATTTTATAAAAACAAACTAGGCTTAAAAATACATCAACAATATAGTTAGGCTATTTTAATGAAAGTTTATGTGTGCGTTTAATTTTGAATCAGATATTGTATTATCGATAACTAGCCCAATCAACCCTGGCACGTACCTCTGAGTTATGCCCCTTTATACATTGAAATTTGACTAAAATGTAGTGTCCGCCCTCTAAGTCGACCAATCATCATCCGATATTCATCAAACTTTGTAGAAATGTTTATTGGCGTAAGATCTCGGTCAAGGTCGATAACCAGCATAATCGCCATAGGCACTTCTGAGTTATGTCCCTTGATACATTGAAAATTGACTACAAATACCGTGTGCTAGAAGCTTACAAGGCTATCTGAATTGCGGTGTATAATGTTCATGGTGAGACATTACTTAGTTATAAAAGTGTTGCTTTTTTTTTTTAAAAATACAATATGCCACACATAGTATCCTGAACCTATTGACTGGCGTATTTTGTGAAATTTTACACTCTTATTTACAACATAACAGATTGTGGACTGTTGTTAAAGAATAATTGGGAGCGGAAAGAAATAAACTACTGCCTGATAATTTTATTCATTTAATTCGAATACATTTTGTATATCTTGCAAGTGAAATAAATTCCTTCACAGGGTACATCTGATTTCATCTTTATATCAGTGACATACCAGTGGACAGTCAATCTAACCAGTTGTCCTGGATTCTGCACCAGTACAAACCCTGTTCTCCGTAAGTAACTATCTATCTCTACACCTGAATCACACGGATCAGTAGTAGATGACGAATGGCCTTAGATGCAACCTCTTCAACGGGGGCATCAGAGAGAACGTTTACCGCACCCAATCACGGTTCGTACTCACGTACCCGATAAATTGATATATTTTTAACCGCTATTTGGGCGGCTTTCAAAGTGAAAAACAAGTAAAAACTCAGACAAAAAATCAATTCTGTATGCGGTTAAAAGACTTTTAATTTTTTGTGCACTTAATGACTTTTCTAACGCATAAGTAAATCTTATCTACCAGCCGAACCACAGAATCTTCCGTCCGGAACGTTCCACGAATTAATTCACGCCTGCAAGGGGTAATTGTATTGTTTCTGTAACAAAATAAATTATTCGAATTTCTTCGTAATTGAGCGGCCAATCGACTGAATGAATCGTCTGTCGTCACCATTACGTCACAAAACTTAAAAACATGAATTTCAACCATCCTCTTCAACAGATCTCTATCTACTTGTTCATAATTAGCCTGAATTTCGGATTGCAAGATTGATTCAATATCTAAATGAACAATTTTACTATTCATCCCGTCCTTATAATCATGGTAGTTAATATAACTGTCTTCGTCGCTCAAATATAGTCTGTGATTATCATTTAGATAAGGTGGCATTAGTTTCTCCAAGTTAACTTGTTTCATATGGTTCTTGTACCCGGCGAAGCATGCCAAATTCCTGTCACCAACATATCCGGTCAAACTGGATTCTATCCTGTCCACCAAGCGTCTCTTCACACGGAATAAACCATTGTGTACCAGACGTATAAAATCAGACGCGTGGGTCTCATATAGCCAAGGAAGTTTGCTAGATGTTCGTGGATGTCGCCTCAAATCTTGTATAATCGGATTATCTCCGGATACAATCATTATATCAGAAGTAAAATGTTTTTCAAAATTTATCGTTTCAAACAATGTCTGCATTCGGTGTACCTCTGTCACCCGCTCTGCTTTAGTAGTTGTCGGATGGAACACATATTGTGCCGACTTATGGGCGATCACTGATTCATCAATTTGCCAATCCCCATTGTTTAGATCATAGATTTCGCGATAAAATGGAAGGCTCATAATCGGGTCTATAACAAATTTTCTTTCAGACAATACAGCTAACAAGAAAGCACCAGCCAGGCCATTCTCGTAGCTATGGTTATACGATCTATCGTATACGTACATCACATACGATTTGTAAGATGCCGAGTCTTTTTTGTAGGCACTGAATAGTTCATTAAATGATGATCTCAGATGTTGTTCCATTTCATTCTGGTCAGAAATAGTCTTAGCAACATCGTTCTCACGAACATGGGTGGTCGAACGAACCAGCGATGATAGAGTTAGACACCCAATTAAAACGTATACTACTTCCATAGTTACACGACTCAATCCCTGAAAAGAATTCAGATATTATGATAGATACACATATATTTGTAAAAAAACCTATGAATTACTGTAAGAATAATACATCATAGTGGTGAGACTAAAACAGAACATAACATGTTGTTGTTGTTTTATTTGGTCATTTGTTCATCATCCAGGCGGCAGCAACTATACAAAGTACGGATTATGTCAAGAACAAAAACAAAATATAAGTTTGTTTAAATCAGGCTTTACGCCCCTTTTCAACAGTCAGAGTCATATGCGGCAGACAGTTTATCAAACCATCGATATCGTTCCTGGGAAGAACCAGTACTAGGCTCCCATCCTCCATAAGCAACTGCCTACTTTCTCACATAAAGAGTCATGGTCGGTAGCGGGGCTCGAACCCACGGCCCTCTATCAGTGACAGGTTACAGTGAATTTTTAGTCAGCGACATTAATTACTCGACCACGCAGGTGGGTCTAACTATAAGTTTGAGAACATAAACGAAACTGATGTTGTAATCAGTAAATGTCAATTAAAAACTCATTCAACTACCCATTTTGGGATAATATTATGTCAACCATTATTCATTAGTCCATGAATTGTCTCTCATTGTGAAAGCACACGATAAATATAAGCCAATATTTTCAAGGTTTCTCGGACTGACGAATTTAACAAAATAAATAATATAAAAATGCTTTGGCTTTTAAAAGAGTGTTCGGGTAAATCTCGTCTCTTAATTATATAGGGGCAGAACGTTGAGGGGATGGTGTATAATGGTTATTACAGCCTAAAATGGCTACATGGACCACTACACTGAAGTCGCGTAGCCAGAAACAAATCTAAACCGAGGTACCCTAGTGAGGTCCATGAATCACTCAATGGGGGTCCGGCGCATGCTCCCCACGAACCTTTTTTTACATAGAACATCTCTGATGCGTTTTTGAAGTCACACAAACCATGTTTTAACCCGAATTTATTGCAATCATGGACGTTATATATGGTAGTTATGAAACAATGAAGTTATAGTTTACCTACAACAAGCGATCTACAACAAGCGATAGGATCGAGGAACCTGATGCTCAAGGCATATAACAATGGTTCTATTCATTATAGCACAATCGAATGGATGCTTGTAAGATGGAATTAAGTGAACAAATTACTTTTTATTGTTCCGCAAATTTTAGCCAAGGCGAATGCCACGGCGTGCCTCATCGTGGCTACGGCGCTGCAATGAAAGGGGTTTTCGTGTTTATCATCATAGCTTAATTATTTAATTTAAAGTATCAAATCTGTAACGATCACAAAATTCTAAAAGCTATTCTACCTTTCAAATGATGTACATGTAGTTTGAATTATAGATTTCTTCTACCTATCCCCAAGGGAATCAAACACCCAGTACCATTTCCCTAGGGGCCCTTTTTCAATGTACAATCCCTCAGACCTAGGACACCCTATGTCTCCTGTTTGTCTACTCTGTCGATAACTTATATAATTACAATCAGACAAAAATGTATCTTATAGACGGAAACAATCAGATATGTAAGGGATATTATAAAACATACGTAATCGTTAAAAAAGAACAAATTTGAAACATTCTACTGGGATATTAAAAGTCTACCATCAGTCAAGCATATAAGAATATTAATATGTGAATGCAGACAGACGTAAACAAATGGGCAATAATTAAAATGTGCCAACAGACACTAATTTAAAAGAATATGCCAACAGACAATTATTAAGGCGATGCCTACAGACAATAATTATACAAAAGATGCCAACAGACAATTATTAAGGCGATGCCTACAGACAATAATTATACAGAAGATGCCAACAGACAATTATTGAGGCGATGCCTACTGACAATAATTATACAGAAGATGCCAACAGACACTTATTGAGGCGATGCCTACAGACAATAATTATACAGAAGATGCTAACAGACACTTATTGAGGCGATGCCTACAGACAATAATTATACAGAAGATGCCAACAGACACTTATTGAGGCGATGCCTACAGACAATAATTATACAGAAGATGCTAATAGACAATTATTGAGGCGATGCCTACAGACAATAATTATACAGAAGATGCCAACAGACACTTATTGAGGCGATGCCTACTGACAATAATTATACAGAAGATGCCAACAGACACTTATTGAGGCGATGCCTACAGACAATAATTATACAGAAGATGCTAATAGACAATTATTGAGGCGATGCCTACAGACAATAATTATACAGAAGATGCTAATAGACAATTATTGAGGCGATGCCTACAGACAATAATTATACAGAAGATGCTAATAGACAATTATTGAGGCGATGCCTACTGACAATAATTATACAGAAGATGCCAACAGACAATTATTGAGGCGATGCCTACAGACAATAATTATACAGAAGATGCTAATAGACACTTATTGAGGCGATGCCTACTGACAATAATTATACAGAAGATGCCAACAGACACTTATTGAGGCGATGCCTACAGACAATAATTATACAGAAGATGCCAACAGACACTTATTGAGGCGATGCCTACAGACAATAATTATACAGAAGATGCTAATAGACAATTATTGAGGCGATGCCTACAGACAATAATTATACAGAAGATGCCAACAGACACTTATTGAGGCGATGCCTACAGACAATAATTATACAGAAGATGCTAATAGACAATTATTGAGGCGATGCCTACAGACAATAATTATACAGAAGATGCCAACAGACACTTATTGAGGCGATGCCTACAGACAATAATTATACAGAAGATGCCAACAGACAATTATTGAGGCGATGCCTACAGACAATAATTCTAAAGAAGATACCAACACACAATACTTTTATGGGAGATACCTTAAAGTAGGAGACAGACAGGGGAGTTTTGCATGACCGTGCGACCACACACACGCATCATATGGGTTTTCCGTCTCTCGACACCGAGGGACGAAAGAAAAATAGACGCAATGAGTCTGATGATGACGGCCTTTAATGGCAAAAAATCTACCTTTTATACTAACGCGATAACACCAGGCAAAGTTGTCAAAATGTGAATAATAAAAGCTTCGAGCGTATTTTTATGTCTAGTAATTCTACTGTAACACCAAATCAATTCTAATTTTCAATGGCGCTTCGCATTGCAATATGCAATATGTTGGTGAAGTTTGGTAATATTTGAAACGTCAGTTATAGTAATATTTATGAATATTTGCAATTTTAGGTCTTGTTTTACCTCTACGTAGTCAATACGTGTACCCCGGGGAGCATGATATATACTCAACACAAATCCAAGTCCTTTATGAAGGCATTTCACACATCGCTTCGGTCAACGTGTTCATCGCATAATGTTAATACACAACATATCATGTATAACTATGTACATGTATGTAAAATAAACCCCCAAATGCTTAGTTACTACTTTTATTTCTATTATACTCTCAGAAATAAAAACAGTTTAAACCAATGCTAACAGACACCCGTGAACAACAGAAACCTGTCCACAACAGACGAAAAACGCTCTTTAAATGACCGGTATATAGCGGACATGCCCCAACCGCGGACGGTGGACACCAAAATAGCCAAATTGTTTCCCGAAATGCCATTTGGACCTTCAAGAACTGATCTAGAACAAATCTTGTGTCTTATTCAGTCGAAAGAACATTCACTTGAATGTTCTATAAACGGTATTGACGCAAGAATTGTTGGTTTTATATTTAGACCGCTTGTCAATTAATATAAGTATAATACAGTGTGATTCTGTTAATTTATTTACATACAAGCTTAGCCCTCCCCCATCTTAATACGTCCATGATATTTAAACCAGAGTAATTTTAATCATAGAGAAACACATATTTTTACCATAGTCCAAATAATATAATTGAAAAGAATTGTAATATTAGAATTAGAATAGTTACCTCCCTTGTTTTATTAATGTTATCAGACGGCCTGACGTTGATTAATATTATTATACGTGGCTGTTACTATGGAGAACGCTATTTATAAGAGGAAAAAACTATAACAAATTACATGTTTTAAGTTTATTTAAGAAAAATTCCGCCAACTTACAGGACTGCCCTCGTAATGGCGTCGCAGCTACGCTGAGGTATGGCGAGGCAAATGCCTCGACAAGAAGGGCAATAAAAGATATTTTGTTCATTTTATTATTATTAATTCCGTCCTACATGCACAAACATTCATTCGACTGTGTCATAATGAATAGAAGTAAGTACGCATTGAAAATGTATATAACGCCTGTTAAAATCTGAGAATCAGGCTAATCGATCCTATCGCTTGTTGTAGATTTCAGCAAGGACTTATATACATTTTCAATGCGTACTTACTTCTATTCATTATGACACAGTCGAATGAATGTTTGTGCATGTATGTATATAAGTCCTTGATTTCAGCAAAGAATGTTATTTCATACAGGAAGAATGGTAAAAATATAACTTTATTGTTACTAAACTGCTCGTGATTCCGACAGGTTTTGGTTTAAACATGGCTTATGAGGCCTCAAAGGAACTTGATACTTATATTAGAAAATATGCGGCAACTTAATAATATTATTGTCTTATTCTAACATTTCAGGAAATTGATTTTCCAAGTTTTTTTATTGTTTAATTATTATTGCTCTGCATTTTTGACCGATGCAAATGTCTCGGTGTTCCTAATAACCCAGTCTTTAAACAAATACTTGATAACAGGTAATAAACAAATAATTTGTTTACTGGAAATAAGTATAACACAGAACATATAATGACAGAGTAAAGATTAATTACCCCAAAAAAATACAGAAAAAAGATTGTTTACCAGCTTCTGCAATTTCTGAATAACGCCAATATCATCTTCTGAAGACAGTAAATATAATTCAAATAGTTTACATGTAAGTCATGTTTACACGCAGCGTCTATATCACACGCTGGAGTAATCTATTCGAACACTGACTACTCATTGATGGTAACTATAATTTTACAATTCCCTTCAGGGGATTTGTTTCAATGTATGCATGGTATATATATATAAATTATAGTCTCGTAAAACTCATGTAGATCAGGTTCTAGATCTAGAGAGCATTAATTATCTATCGGGAACACAACATTTCAAATATCAAGTATCAATAGCAATTTAATGATCAAATGTACACTTTTACGGACATTATCACCAAATATATAAACTGTGGCGGGGAATCTGAACTAAAATATTGTACATGACTGTACACACCGTGACTATTTAGGTTTTTATGGTATATAAGGATCAGGCCTAACTCTCAATGTTGCTGATGTATTTTCTCAATGCTACACACAAATGTTAGTATGACAAAGACATATCATTGCCCGATTGTTAATTATTTCTTTGATAGTAACATTAAATATTATAATAAACTGGTTCCCGTTGACTTGTGTGTGTACAAAGCCTTTGGTGCACTGCATCATGGAACGGGAACCAGTTTAATATTATAATTGATTTTACTTTTTTAATTGTGAGAATTGTTTCCCTTGTTGAAAATTTTTAAAAATGTATTTCTTTAGATATTGCATGGTGACCTATATTTTTCTTCATCAAATTGTATTGGTATTGTGTAACTGCATCATTTTACCATGAGTTTTCATAGAAATTGATGTATTTCAATTTGTCTTTAATCTTTGAAAAAAATGAATCACTCCCATCAGAGACGTACATGTGTATATAATTATTATACGTCTCTGCTCCCATAGACCATGGCAGGGACTCTGCCATATCAGCATACAATACATGTACACAATGTCTGGGACCATTATACACATGTGGATAATGGTCTAGGGTAATATAGAGTTTGTGCATAGACTTATAAATGCAAATTTAAAGGGAAAATAACTCCAAGGAATGTTATTATATTTGAAATATCTCATATGGTAAATTATTCTCTAACGTTTCCGAAATCTGTCCAACCTATTTTCAGGTAATAACTTTATGAATTGGGATCCTAAAATATCTTAAATAATACAACACTGGCGTTTTTCCTTGTTAATGGAAGCAACCATTACCTTCCGATATGAAGATAAAGGATAAAGCCATTTTACTGTCATCAATGTTAACGTTAGTTTCTGCGGATACGTAACGTAGGCTACCCACCCACGTACCTTACCTTAGGCTTTTTATTAGGTCAAAGAACAATCATTGTTTTCTCACTTTTTTTACCTTTCCACGCGCATCCAAGAACAATAAAAGTACATATTTCCCCAAATACCTATCCTGTTTTAATGAGCATGCCAACAGATTTCAGTATTTTTTTGTCTAAGGAACCGAGGAAACAAGAAGGACAACTCTTGGTGGAAATCACACCGTATTTTGTTCGAGTTGTCTCCCTTCTCCCGCAAAAATCGAAAACGAGGCATGTAAACATCCACGTCTCAGATTTGTCATTCTCATACGATGATGCCTAAATAGCCTATTTCTTATGTCATTAGATTAAAACATGCAACCTCAAGGTGATCAGGCTGCTAGACAGGATGACCAAGCGTCCTGGTGGTTTAAACTTCTTACCCGGGGGGTCGGAACTGTTGGTGGATTAGGTAAGCACCATTTGTCATATGAAATCGCGAAGTGCATAAATTAACGGATTGTTTCTCTGGGAATGTCGCTGTCGGACCGTTTTGAAAATTAATTTAGTTGATAATTATTCCATATTCTTTCACACTTTACTTTTTCCTATTATCTGACAGTTTTGGTCGTAATATAATTTCTGCAACATTGTTGAAATATGTCATCTAGAATCATTAATTTTGATATTTCAAGTCCTTATAAATATTTTTAGAAGTCCGTATGTATAATTGTATTCTTTCCACTAACTGGCTAGTCATACAATCACAGTACCAAATGTGATAGGAGGAAAATAGTGTACCCAATGTAGGGCCCTATTAGCATTTATAATAGCTCAGTTGGTGGAGCACCAGACTTGCAAACAGGTCGCAGGTTCAAGCCCTGCATCAGGTACTATATATCCTGCTCGATCCTTTTACAATTATAAATATAATTAAAGGCTAAGTTAGTCCAGGTGGTTGTATTCTGAATAAAACTACCTGGTTAGTCACTGTCTAAAGAGCCTGTTGTTGTCGTGATAAATTACTTTGATTAGTAAAGAAGGAGGAATATATCGGATACTAAATATTATGTGTATAAATTCGCTGGAATATTCACCAGCCCGATTAGCTCAGTTGTTAGAGCATCTGATGTGCAAGCAGTAGGTAACAGGTTCAAGCCCACATCGGGTAAATTATTTTTTTCCACTTATAACATGATCTTCATATGTAGAATATTTAAGTTTTAACTCATGACATGCATGCATGCAGTCTTCAAATTTAGCGCCAGATCATGGACCGAGTCCACCAAAATGGCCATCGGTCCGGTGAATTTAAAAAGTCAGTGGTCTTAAGGTCCAGTAAGTTTTTTAGTGATAATTTTACCATGTTTCAGAACAAAAATTGGAATGTTTTAATCACTCTCGAAAAATATGGTTTTAGCCAAATTATAAGAAAGTTTGTTAGTACTCTTTTTGGTCCACTTAAAATTCATTTGGTAAAGTTTGCATTTTCACTGAACCCAAATTTCCTGTGCTTTCAGGGCCCTCATTTGATATTTTTCCGCCCCATTCCCCTCCTAAAATAATATACTTTTTCCCCAAATTTTGATAAAAATCCCAGCAAATTCTTTTTTTTTTGGCTGAAATTATTGATATTTAGTTATTAACCTTTGCTTAATTGTATATTAATGTATGCAATATTACTAAATACAATGTTTATTGCAGAGTTATAAAGCAGCTGAAAAATCCCCGAAATTCCCCTTTTTCCTCAAAATGATGCAAAATTCCCCTACCTGATGGCCCTGGGCCCCTTCCCTTAAAGTGCAGCTAGGGTCCTGATTTTACTTCTTCATATTGTGATGAATTTGCTGTTTCTTTCAGTTGCTATGATACTTGGTATTATTAGATGTTTGACATTTACACCTCTATGTCTTGTTGGTGGAATACTTGAACTGTAAGTAATTCATATTTTATATGATGACAAATCATTTGTGAAGTACAAAATGAAAAAAATATCTTGATCATTGTGTGTCATAATATGCTCACTAATTTATTGATCAACATTACGATGGCACAGAGGTGACATGTGTGCAGTTTATTTTCAGTTGCAGGGCTCTCATTTGATGATTATTGGGGCCGAAATTCGGCCCCATTCCCCTCCTAAAATAATATACTTTTTTCCCCTATTTTTTATAAAAATTCCCCTAAAAAAAATTTAAAAAATTGTTTTTTGATTAAATAGTTGATATTAAGTTATTAACCTTTGATTAATTGTATATTAATGTATGTAATATATTTAAATACAGCTATTTTAAGCTTAAAATGTTTATTGCAAGTTTATAAGTCAGTTGAAAAAAATCCCCTGAAATTCCCCTTTTTCCTGAAAATGACGCAAAATTCCCCTACCTGAGGGCCCCGGGCCCCTTCCCCTAAAGTGCAGCTAGGGCCCTGAGTTGTGGTCATAGTAAAGTCAGTAAAAACAATTGCATACATGTCGCCTCTATGCCACCATACAATGTTGTAAATCACTGGTGACATTTTTCTTTTCAAATGATTATCTTATCAGTGCTGATTTTGTGTCGAAATTTGGCCCCATTCCTCTGTCAGAAAAGACTAAGTATTGCTTTTTCCTCTAAATTTATGTAAAATTCCCCTTCATGTTTCTAGAAAACATTTTTATCATTAAATTGATTCAAATAGCTCTTTGTCTGTATTACCTGGTAATGAAATATAAGGAACATATGTATTCTTAATCATGTTACTGTTCCCATTTCCCCCTCAGGACACTAGTTTCCTCCTTTTCTAAGGGCCCGCTACCTTTCCTCAAAAGGTGAAAAAAGCTTTGAAAGTTCAAGGATTAAAGATACTATGACTCTCACTACTGCTTCATGACGATGAATGTACAGATTTAGCAGTCTTTGAATTAATTCTTTGTGACAGGTTGCCGGACTATATACTTTATGAAGGAAACTCTCTAAATCTAGGTTTAGGCAGGGGGCAACCCACTAATTTGAATACTGATTTAGTACTATCATGCTAAATGGTCGTAACATTATGGAGGTTGCATTTATTTATAAATTTGCATGAAAATTAGTATCTGGTCTGAAAATAAAATTTGGTTGTATTAAGGTGGTTGTTATTTTGAGGTTGTTGCTATATGTGAAGTTTAACTGAACTTAAATTGATTATGATGAAAAAATATGTTTTCTTTTTTTATTAATTTCTGGTATTTTGTTTTTCAGATTTATTGGATTTTTAGTTGTCATTTTTGAAGCACCATGCTGTTGTCCATTTTTAGACTTCATTGAAAAAATAGGAAAATTTTCTGAAAGTCGGCCATACTGGCAAAAAGGTGCTTTATACACTGTGTAAGTACTCAATGTTATTTATTGAGGCACATGTCTTATAATAATAATACCAATGACATTAAATTTCAATATGTTTCGATTACTCACCTGAGTAAAGACTGGGAGATTAGCTATTGTGCTACAATATTGTCTGTCTGTTTGTTTGTCTTTCTCTTAATTTTCTTATAATGGGAAAAAAGAAATCATTAACTCAAATAAAGTTGCAATGCGTTAAGTAATTTAATACTTTGTCCGGCAACTTGTAATCAGTAACTTCGGACTGGTTTTGTATTGTAGCAGCAGGACGAAAACAGCTCAAATCATGTGGTTAAGTGGTTATTATAGCATGTCCAAAAGTTTGCAAAGTTGTAAATCTATTCATTTAGTGTTTATAGAGTTAATAGTTGCAAATATTAATAATTCTCCCAAGACTTGAAATGCTTGTAATATATAAAGCAACAAAACAGTTAATTCTAGTTATACACTTAGGTTATCTTTTTTTCAGAATTGCAATAGTCCCAATTATTTTATGTTTTTCAACTACTACTATACTGGGGAGTGCTTTGATATTTGGCACTGGTGTGTTATATGGAATGATGGCCCTTGGCAAAAAGTAAGTTTCTCTCTTAATGCATACATGTGCATATATCTTGATATATGAGTTTTCAGTTTCTACGAAAGAAATGGAGGGCCCTTGTTTGCCAAATAGTAAATACTATGGTTTTCCATCAAAATGAAGAAAAAATTCTGCTGTTATAGAAAAACCTGTTTCAAGAATTAAATTTCCATCACACATATTATGGTCAAAATTATGCAGGGTAATCAGGTGTTATCTAGCCTTTGATGAATGAGGATAAGAACTAACAAAAAAAGGCAATGAGTTGTGGTTTTTTTCCTGTAGGGAAAAAAACATTACTCTAAGTCAAGTCTGTGTCTGCATTTTATGAATAAATTGTAACAAGACAGTACATAGATTTTTCCTTTTTCACAAATGTTGTGAATACGTTTCCGGTAATAAAAAGAGAACCCTGAAGCTGTCAGTCAAGGTGTTCCCACTGATAGAATGGATTTAGACTGGCAAAAATTGGCCTGATACTAAACATTTCTATATTTATCTTCCTACAGGTTTTTTTTCATTGGTCCGTACGATACTGTTTTTATTGTCCCCATTACACCAAGGTTAAGATATTTTTCCCGAAATTCAACTTTCACCCTTGAGAACTGCAATCGGTTGATATTTACCTAATCTGTATTATTGCTGGTGCGTATGTATTAAGAAAACACTACATTAATGTTTCAGGGCCAGTCGTGAGGAGATGATAGTAAAAGCATCACGCTCAGCGCAAGATGATGTTGAAATGAAGGCGGGGCTTATAGGTCATGAAGAGGTCAACCTGCATGTTCCCGATTCTCCTGCAAAGTGATATCAACATTATAATCACAAACAAACCCATATTTCTTTCTTAACTGACACACACAGTGAATCATGATGACTGCAAATCCATACTGTTCATTCATCATCGTGTAAAAAAAGTTACTGGGCTGAAAATAAAAATAAGTTTGTTATGATTTGCTCCTACATTGTACCTACTCACAAAAATCCTAGCAAATAAATGAAATTAAATTTTTGGGGGCATTCTTTTTACTACTGTTACATAGTAAAAAGAAATCCTGACCTACCTACCCAGTGCTAAAATTCTGGGTCGGAGCACGCAAAACAAAATTATTTTTATTTTCGGCCCTGTAGGAAATAGATCTATACCTTCACTATGAACTCACTTTCTGATCACAGCAATCATGTTGAGTGTTGTCCCTATTGCTAGTGACATTATTAGTGTTCCTGTTGTATCTGTTCTATTCACTTTTAGAAGTTTGTAAGGCTCTACATTTACTTTAAAATCTAATTGCCCTGTCAGACAAAAAACTAAAAATATAAACTTGCCCCGTTCCAAAAATAAACTTGCTCAATCGATATAAATAACTGATTAAAAATTAAACGAAATGCTTTCTGGCTTAAAAGATAACTATTAAACCATCTACAATGTGTTCCATAGTTGAAACTGTGGTTTTGTTTCTTATTTGCGATTTAATTCTGCTTTTTGGAATATTTTCATTCGCTTGATCATATAACAAAGATGTAGATCTTATACTTGCTTGCCAAAACCTATTTTACAACCTTTTAATGTAGAGCCCTGTAGGGTATCATTTTAGTATGAATACTTATTGTACATTCCATGTATATTGGAGGAACATCATTCTACAAAATGTTATATTAAGCAATTTGATATGAGTTGAGTGAACATTCCACTCTAATAACAAATTCGTAGAAGAACTCAAAGATGGGATTATTTTTTGTTTTACCATATTTACAATTAATCTACATATCTAGAGATCTAGTTTTTGAAATAAATGAAGTATACAAATAAAAGTGGATTGATTGTATTTAACGTCATCCTGCTAATCAACTGAGGGTTGTCAATGATTTTTCTTCCAGCGCTCTGAAATAAAAGGTGCATGTATTGATCAGTGTGTTATCCTTTCTGAGGGCAAAATAATTTCTAAAATGATTGTCTGTAAAATGGCCATGTCAAGTTGAAGAGATTCTATTTGTCAGTGAATCTTGTGTTAGAATGAATATAAATTATTTATGTTTGTATTATAATTATGCCATAGTTGTATCATATAGCACCATTTGTATTAGAAGTCATATGATGCCATCTTTGCATCTTGAGGGTATTACATTTTATTTTGGGTCTGTACCAAATTAAAATGAGGGGAAAATATTTTTTATTTCTAAAATGGTTGAGCTCATTTTCTGGTTTTGATGTTAAAATCATGTTTTCATTACTAATTAAGCCCTTACTTGGGTATAGATATCCATATGGCAGTGGTTTTTGTATAAACTGTGTAATAATTAATTGATTATTAATTACATATTTGTTAGGAACAGTCGTAAAGACTTCAAAGTAACTATGAGACAATTCTGATAGTTACATCATTTTTTGCTTGTAGCTCTGATGATATTGTAACATTAATAAATCTACTCATTAATTCTTGCCAGTAGTTTATCTTGTATTAAAAAGTTTTGTTACACATGATTAATTCCTGTATTCCCTCTGATGAATTACATTTTTTTATTTTTACTATAGAAACTGCTTACATGTATATATCAGGTTTATAATACAAAGGATAGTTACAGGGTGATAGGGTTTTAGTTGATTTATGATAATCTCAGTTTGATAAAGGTTTACTTTCTGTTTTTCATGATATATGATATTGTTTGTTTATTGTTATATTTATTTTCGATTGTTTTGAATGGTACTTTTAGAAGTTTAATAGTGTGGTTGGTGCAATATTTGTGATGAATTAGCCGCAGATGTTTCATATTGTAATATAGTCGCTCAAATACTTAGATAATGTTAGTGAATGGGTAATGAGTGTTGTCACTGGCTAATTAAAACTACCATTTTTTCAACAAGATTTCAGTTAGATACGGTCAATGGATCTCCTAACCAGTTTTCCTGGACCGTATTCTAACCAGTACTAACTTACCCTTCCACTAAAAATCGACATTTTTGTCAAATTTTCATAGAAGGGTATGACCACCTGCCAAAGCTGGGATTCAAACTAGGATCTCAGGGTTACAAGTCTAGCATACTAACCACTGGACATTAGCTGCGGTCCACATAAATTGTACTAAAAATGTTCAGAGTTGCTTTCTGCTTGTTCATTTTTTACATATACATGTACTTAATTAGAAATATGGAGAAATGTTTATTAACACAATTTGATGTTTTTATTGATCATAGCTTTGTATAAGATAGATGTTTTTTAATTCTATGTGTTCTTAATACAGTTTTTAAGATATGGCTGTGTGCCCTATTGTGAGAAACCTTAGATTAAAAAGTATTGTTTGAGAATTCATCTCTGCTCATCCGTGTCTGATTGATTCTTCCACCGACTTATGTGCAATTATTTGAATCCATTGTATATCACTTAATGATGTTCTGAAATGTTGTAAATCATGTGCACTTTTACAAATTCACAGTTCTAATACAGTGCAACCTCTCCTAAGCAACTCCCTTTGTGAGTAGTAAAATTATATTGTTGTTGAGAGGTTGTTGCTCTTGAGAGGTTAAATTACTATTTTAAATCATGCAGTGAGAAAAATTCATGCTTTTGTTAAAGTGAGGTCGTTGCCAAAAAGAGGGACGCTCTGGAGCTGCTGCACTGTACTTTGTAATGTTACTAAATAGAATGTATTACACATTGCAGAAATTCTTATTATATCACATGTGAATAGGATTGTATAAGGGTTAGATCAATGGGTCTCCATGGCCGAGAGGTTCTAGTCTGAATAGTTATTACTCGCCTCTCACCACTAAGTTCAAATTCCACCCTGGGGCTAGAAAAAAGTGCACAAATGACAAACTATACAGCTGGCTTATGGAAAGTTGTTTCTACCTATAAAAAAATATTACCCTCCCCAAACTACTTCAAGAAAGTGATGTATGAAGTATGTACTGTACTACATGAAAACTGGTCTTTGAATGCTGAATGAACATGCTGCAATTTTCAATATGATTCAAATAGTGATTTATTTATGTTAGTTTACATTTTGTTACCTGTCTCTTTATTCTAAATCTAACGTTTTATGTTATCTTATTTTTGTTGACCAAATATTTTGATTTATATACAAATCAGGCGTTTGTATACTTTTGATTTTACATGTAAAAATATATTCTTGCTGTCCATACAGCTTTTAAATACTAATATTGTGTTCATTGTAATGACATGGAGACCTCCTAAAAAGTTAGTATCATCTTTTATTGTTAGGAGAAAGTTTCGTGATGATACAGTTTATTGTATCTTTCAACTTCAGTTTAAAAAAAGCAATTAATTTTTGTCCCATAGTGTAGACTCAAAGTAACAGACTGAAAATTTATTTATTGAATGTCAGAAATATGTTGTTTCAAATGAAAGTGCACACTGCCAAGCTGTTACTTTATAGTAACTCATAAGTTGCCGATTTTGGGCTTGGCTTATTTAAGTTATTTATGTAGTGTCAACATTCTGAATATGACTGTTGTTATCATAGGATGATAAAAGTGGTTGATTGTATTTGAACATAAGTGTAGTTTGTTTTAAACAACGACTTTTGTTCTTGGTATGGTAGGGGAAAACGAAATAAATAATAATTTATTATACATGTAATAATGTGTTTTGTTTTCTTGTATCTGATTTGATACCATGAAAGATGGGATCCTGCGTTAAAAAGACCTGTATAATCCTGGTACATGTATTTTCAATGGGTATTATGTATGCTCAATGCTACACGCAAACATTGATATTACACTCAGATACATCAGTTTTTTTACAACACATTTTAACTTTTGTAAGAGTTGTTGCCCTTGTTGAAAATAGGAAAATATCAATTTCTGAAAATGTTGCTCGGTGAGCTATATTTTTCTTAATTAAAATTGATTGATAATATGTTATTGTATGTTTTACCCTGAGTTTTCATTAAATTGGATTGCCTTTTTCTTTAATCTTTGGAAATTGACTACTCCCATAGACTTTCATGTAAATTTAAAAAAACAAAAACTTAAAGAATTGTCTTTGTTTTTTAAAAATTTCACAATAATTCATGATCTATCATGGAAACCTATAAAATTACCAATATTTTCTGAATCTGTCTGCCACATTTGAGGTAATAATTTTGGGCACTAATTAGGATCCGAAATCCTTCTAAGTTCTCAAAGCAATAGAATCTATTTTGACTCAGCAGATGGCTTCATATTGATCCCATGGCCATATGAAATGGAAGGGGAATTAGGGGGCATAGCCCGCCCCCCCCCCTCCTCGCTATAATTTCAACTTTGTATTTAAAAGGAGTTAAACTGATTTTGAACTTCAGGACTAAAGTCGTGTCCAAGCTGGTGTTTCCGTGATCATTCTAAAACCAGAAGACTAACATTTGGCTTACTGTATTTTGTATATTGTCTCCTATTGAAACCAGTAAAGCAAGTTGTACCAATTATAAAGACCCCTTACTGGCCTTAGCATCTTATATTATGATGTTGGATAAGATACAAAAACGTTATTTACATTTTTGTAAGCCAGACAAGAAGTTTGTACATAAGTGTAATACCTTTCCCAATATGTACAGACTGCTTGATGTGAAAAGCGCGTAAGCTTGGTGTACATTGATTTTTGGCACTTGTAATTTATAGGTGTTTAACCTTGACGAGACGACAACGATATTAAACAGTCATTCGTCGAGAATTTTCCGTGTTATTCACCGCGATACTTGTTTGTTTGCATGGAGAAGTCAAACATAAGAAATAAGATGAGTTTATGCCGATACTTGTGATAACTGGATTTAACATGCTGGAATTTATTTCGTAATCTGAAAATGGATTTTACTTTCAGCGTCAACAACTTGCTGTTGGACACAATCACAAAGTTAGACAGCAATGTAACTCCGGGGAGAAGAAATGTATCAGGGTGATTAATTTTGACATCTCATGTGTCTCTGTTTTTGTGAAGATCGTCTTCACTAATATAATGCATCTTTTGTTGATTTTCTTGTTGCGTCCATCAATGGGTTATATTAATTACATGTCCAGAGTCTGTCAATTGTTTAGCTTGATATTGTTATGTTTTGTCTTGATTGGTTTTTGTGTGCAAAATTCTTGAAATGCCGAATTCTGTGACATTTGATAAATTTGTCACATAAATGTGATATTTTGGGAAGTGACATGAATAAATGTACATGTTAAAGTGATAAAGATATCTTATTCTGTCCAACTAATGTAACCAATGTAAAGCTTCGTTTTCCTGTTTATAATATTATAATTCTTTTAGATATATATTATATTCCTAATTATGTCAATATGTGTTGCTTTAGAATAGCATTCCAACCAACTTATGCATGAATGGAATTGTTTGAAAATATTAATTATGATTATTAAAACAACAAAATTAAATGATCTTTGTGGTTAAATTAGAAGACTTGCCTATTGTCAGTAAACCTTGATCAGTATTATGTTTTGTCGATTATCTAAGTGTATTAGAACTTGGAAGCAAGTTTAATTTTTTGACTCATTTATTTAAGTTGATAGCATCAACTTGATGCAGTTAGATTTTTTGTTATTTTTTGCCTGATTGGGAAAGGTACCGGTACTGGATAAATTTGGCAGAAAATGCGGCATTTTCAGTCTTTCAATTAATTTTTTGTGACAGGTTGTCCGACTATATATCCTTTGTGAAGGAAACTCTCTAAAACTAGGTTGCCCTCCAAAAGACTTAAAGAAGGAACAAAATCCTTTCGGGCAGGGGGCAGCCCACTAATTCGAAGACTGCATTTTAGACCTAAATTAGAAATTTTAATTTTTGTTGTTGTAGCTCATCGCATACTGTTCCTGCAAACTTAACTCGAAGCAAGTGATTCACGTGTTCATCAGTATAGTAAATATATTATGGCTAAAAATCGACCCAAGTGAGAACCAGACCGGTGCGCTCGATCATTAAAATAAGAGGAAAAATAATGTTCCAGCCCGCCAGTCAAAATTAACCTTTTTTAACGAAAAAAAACTTCTGCACCAGCCTGATTTGGAATTTCTTTCTTTTGAAATTGGGAAGGCGGATAATTTTTTTTTTGACATTTTGTATTTTTAAAGGTCCCAAACAAAGAAAAAGAAAATAATCATTGGATGTTCAATGAAGCACATTGAATTGAATTGCCATGAAAGCTGCCTTATTTAATGTTGCATTGATACATAGTTTATAGATGATTTTATGTTTACAGATACTCACAGAATGAATTACGGTCACAACTTCTCACAGTCATTGATAAGATGGGAGAAGCCTCTTCCAAGGTATAACACATTTTAATTTTCAAAATCTGTTTGATCAGGGGTGTCAGAGCACAGATATAAGCTGGAATTCCCAGTCTAGGCCCCCAAGACCACTTTTAAGACATAGATCTAAATCTGAGGAGTTTTTTTACAAGTCAAGGAGGAGGGGTGTTTGGGTCAACTCAAATTGATTCTGGTACAATGGAACAGGGTACAATTTTGCATTTTTGTGATTTTCATGAATTTAGATTTGGGCCTGTTGACAGTCCTGGAGTGGTTTGACAAATTTTTAAACAGGCCAAGTATGTATGAGGTGTAATGGGAATTTCAGTCATACAACATTGTTTTTCAATGTCAGTGCCTCAATGTCCAAAGTATGAATATTGAAACTGTACCACTTAAAATTGTTATAATAATAAATACTGCTTTCATAGTATTTCAAATGTGTACATGTATGTTCTAAATATTGCCTAAGAATACCACTTCTCTGATTTATAGAAAGAAATAACTTGCTGTAAATCTTTTATAAATATATCTTTGGCCTTCAAATTACATTCAGGGTACCAAAAATTTGTTCAGACAGTAACATAACAAATTGAAATCCAGACATTGGAATACACATAACATCACATTTATTATGAAATATTTAGTAAATGTATTATCATTCATGTAACTGTATATAGCTGTATATAATGTGAACTTTTCCAAAAGCATAGATTGCATGAATTTGAATAGAAGTTTATAGCTCTGAATGTTTATTCTTACAGTTAAATGAGATTATATGATGGGTATTGATTATTTCTATAAAAGATAAATGTGTGTAAATATTGGGTATTTATTTACTATTACATACATGTATGTAAATGTAGTATGTCATATCCATTTAATATATCCTTCATATGCATCGAACCATCAAATCTAAAAGCTATTTTCTCAGTACTTTATTTCTACATGTATGTACAGTGCAACCTCTCCAAAGCAGAGTCTGTGAATTAAGGATTTGAAACTACTTGTCCGAATCACCAATTAAGTGAATAGTTTTCCTTTATACTCAATACGGATTATACATAATTACTGTAAAAGTTACTTGTCCGAATCAATATTACTTGTCCCGGACAACCAGACAAGTTAGTGTTAATTTTGCAGACTGCAAAGCAGCC